>JAHRIK010000041.1:0-82925 GCA_020085045.1 Pythium oligandrum
CGTAGGCGCTTGTTAGGCGGGATCTCCTTCTTTTCTGCCAGCACGTTGCGGCAGTACACTCTGTTGGCGCGATCCGCAGCCATCTTGGAACAGTCCTGCTTTCTGTGCGACATTCCGCCCACATTGGTCTGGCTTAGGCAGTATAAACATTCACCCGCATAGGGATCCATTTCTTTGAGCTTCTTGCTCATCTGTCCCTAAGTCTTGACATGATTTACTGCTTGACGCCATGCATACGCAACCGCGTTTGCTTGTGGAGCCACAGAGCTGCGGGACATAGCCGCGATATTGGCCCGACTCTTATCACCAAAGAAGTCCGCGCGTAATGCTGCTTTATACTTCCTCACCAGCTCATTCACGCCCTGGGTGGACGACTGCCCGAAGTCGAGTTCAAGCTGGTGCCACACAGAGGCGATCTTTTGATCGTTGAGGAAGACGGTTATCTGCGCGCAAAACTCCAGCAGCAGTGTCCGGTTCAAAAGGTCATTGATGAAGAGCTTCATGCGCTCCAAGCATTCCAGCTGCAGGTCGTGTACGGTCTTCTCTCTGTCGGTGGTAGTCCCAGCCAACACAGGTACATCCACGACGTCCTCAGTCTGAGGCAAAAGAGGAAGTGAGCCTTCCTAGCCTCTAATCCTCGTCGCACAGGTGAGCTTTCACCAGCCTCACTCACTGGTCTGGACCCCTCTCTCTCTTTGGTCAGTGACGCTGACGCATCTTCATGCCACGCTTAGCTACGCCGACTAATGCTGTGCTCAACAAACATGTTGTATTGGATGCCGTTGATCCTTCCGACTTTGTTGGATCCAGCAGTCTGACCGACCGTACATTTCAATAATCGTATGTGCTACTAAGTCCAGAAAATATCATTCAGTCTGGAAATGACGTCATGTAACGTATTTCGGAACGCGCAGGCAACTGAGGCCCTCTTCCAGCCGCTTGCAGGTCGTTGCGTGCAATTGCATGCAAGCTACATTCACATTTGGTCAAAATGCTGTTAAAAAAAAGGACATTATTTATTTATTGACAAATGAGAATGATTTTATTTTCTAACATAATCTGTAAAAAACGTCTATATAAAAGGTTTGGCTCTGTCCGTCATTTACATCCTTGCCGCGATTTCGTTCAGCTTTCGCTTTTTGTTATCCACGGGTCGACACATGTTCATAGCCTGGATGTGGCTAACAAGGCGACACCTGACAGCCTCACCACCAACTCTGTGCAGCAAGCTTGCTTCTTCGTTTTTTTTTTTTTTTTTTTTTGGGGGGGGGGGGGGGGGGCTTGTGGTAGATCTCCGAGCAACGAGTCGATGGTTACATCACCTTCGCGGAAGTGACTTGTGATGAAGTGGGTCCAGAAAATCGGCTTTACCAGCTCAGTCTATGGAAAGGGAGACTGAAACCAGCTAAGCTAGACTTTCCGGAGCGCACAGTAAATAGGCTGCGAGCTGGAACCGTAAAGCGAAGGGGTCGCGCAGGTCAGTTCCAGCTATAGGCAGCGAGTCTCTCTTCTGGGAGAAGGAAAAAAGACCCCAGCCAATATCTCACGTTGTGTACCCTTTATTTAGAGCAGCCCTTTGGAGATTTACGTCTCCTATCTGGTGGAATCAAGCGTAGAGGTACCAAGACAGTGTCTGAAACGAATCAGGCTTTTATTGGTTCGACTAACAACTTCCCAGCGGTGTAACCACTAATCACGTTGAGATAGAACGCTAGCTCAACACGTATATATATATAAACACACTCTGGGCCTCTCTGGGCTCTTTTCTCAATCGCAATCTCAAACACTCTCAGAAATATGAAACGCCTCAGCAATATGAAATGTATCAGCTGGTCACTGTTGACCAGCTAGGACAACTAGTTGATACGGAGTACCAAGGGGTATCTGGCCTGACCAGATTCCCTCGATAAGGTTAAAGGAGAGGGTTGCTTTACCCCAATCACCAGACCGAACAACCAGCTCACACAGGCTCACACACACGTACAGAGGTACCCACACAGTCCAACCTACCGAAAGGCTTACCTTGACTTGGATACTTGGGAGCGATGCCAGTGTGATGGAGTGGTTTGGCGCTACATCACACCAGGATGACGCCTACTGCAGACCGTGACGACCGCAGCAGGCTTAAACACTTGCGCTCGACTTGTGCTCGACTTGGTGAAAAGAGAAGTCTTGTTGGATGAGGGGAGAGTCCACTGGACCTCCCCTCTTAAAACCACTAACTAAACACATGCATATGCAAATCCTACAACCCTACGATCACTTCGAAGTGGCGGCCGACTTGAGCTGGTTAACCGAACCAGCTTGAGGCTGGTCAGATAACCCAGCTTGGGCTGGTTAACTTTCCAGCTTGTGCTGGTCTCACACCCAGCTCTGGTCGGAGACTTGGGTCGGTCCACAACTTGGTCTGGGACGCTGGCGCAGACGGGTCGCCTGATCTTCACTCGCAGCTGGTACTGGTCGAAGTCCATCACCAGCCACTTGGGACGAAGGGAGCGCTTTCCGCCAATCCAGGCGTGGCGAGGTGTGGGACACGATGGAGCGCTACATCACAGACTCTTGATGATATTTAAATCATCAGAACTAGTAACTTCGTCTTCACCATGCTAAAGTGCTAGGAATGAAGACCTTGCTCCTCTTGGGACTCCGAGTAGGCGACACACACACTGCCAGTCGTTTGCCGAAAGTCCTGAAGCAGCGAATCGAGATCCACATCGTCGTCTCGGGAGAGGCGCTCATTGATACAGAAGTTGTGTAGTCGTATGCACGAGACAATAACACTGGGCCAGTCATTGAGGTCGATTGCGAGAGGGTTCTTCAAAATACACCACTTGTTGACAAGTATTCCAAATGCCATCTCCACTCTGATTCGAAGCTGACTCACGTAGAAGTTGTAAATGTCACGCTCCTTTTTGCCTTTGAGTTGACTTTGGTTGTTTGGTGTCATGACAACTCGACTTTGCGTGTACGGATTATCACCTACAACAAAGTATGGGTCATCAATGCGATCAAGCACACTGCTTAGTGTCCATTGCTTGAATGCTTGGACATCATTCATACCACCTGAGGAGCGAATACTGAAAGCCGAAAACCGGCATTCGGAGTCAACACAGGCTTGCACGTTGAAACCGTACCGTTGACAATGACCAAAGAAAAAAGCAGTAACTCGTCCGCACTGATCGCGTTTTGGTACGCGAATCTGGCATAACCAACCATCAATCGCGCCGATACATCCTTGAAAAACGCCAAATGAGCTTTTCGCAGCAAACGCGGCACTTCCGCTTGCATCTGGTCTTCTGAGAGCGGGAAAACCGGACCAAGTTCCTTTGCGTTATTGCTTGCGGCCATCACGCGACGAATCAATCGATAGAAGGTTGACATACTCACACCAGTAATGATTCGAATGTCTTGTACCTTTCCACCGGCTAACCACCGCAAATACGCCTGAAGCATGCCAGTCTTGCATAGTGGATAACCACCATGCGAACTGCGCATGGATTGTTTGATGTTGATCTCGAGTGAAGGCGCGATAACGCGAAGTAGCCTCCCGAAGCTGGAATACTCCATTCGATAGTACAGAACGAATTGCGACTCTAGCAGCAATGACTCAGCGTGGCGCATCCACACAAGTCATTCTCGCGCATGCACTTGTCTTCTCTTTCGCTGTTTGGTATTGCGAGGTTTCGCCTTCGTAGCCACTATGGCACAAACAATTATCAAATGATAACGACAAAGAGGTCTTCGATCTCGTCCGACGTCTCTCGTAGCATTTGGTCGTAGCTCAAGCTGATCTGAATGATAAACCCTCACCCTGTCGTGGCTTCGCAGGTCCACACATATGTTGCGTGATTGACCAGACTGACGTTGGTGAACCGCAAGCACTGTCTGCTAAAGTAAACTGACCCTCGACCGATAACAACATGATAAAATGAACGTGAAACGAATGTGGGTTTATTAGTTTGCGAAGGTCAGACATGATCCGCGCGCGTTCGCCGAGGAGGAGTTCTAAATCTTCTTCAAGACGACGTTTGACTGGCCCCGATGCGAACTCGCTCCTTCTCTACTGACGCGATCTGTTCACGAAGATTGCCCAAACAGGTAAATCCGGCAGCTCTGTTCGCTTTGTTCGTGTCCTGTGCAGGTTCTTGGAGAGCTCGGCGTGTCATGTAAGTTTCAACTGAGTGGACCAGGCTCTTGAGAATATCATGTTCTGGGTCGGCAGGCCCCTCCTTTATCTTTGAGCGAGCACCAGATCTTCTTGACTTACCAGCAGGAGACGTAAACCTACCAGATTGTCGAAACTTGGCGCAAGCGGCAATGTAATTCGAGTTGACTTCTTTCCACATATTGAAAAGCTTTGATCCGCTGTGAGAAACAATACTTCTCACGTCGACACCCTCAAACATATCATGATCACGAATCAGCTCTTGACAATCCTCTCTTGGCACGCAATTAGCGGTGGCAACGTCACGCCAAAATACGTCTCAAGGGTTGACACCTTCGTCCAAGTCATAACGTGTCATAGCATCGCCTAGACTCAACAAACAAGGAACATTCAGATGCTTAGATACCAAATGAATTTGCAAAACTCACCTGTCAGTGAGAAACGGTCCAAAAACTCGTCCGAAAAAAAGGATATTTAGCAATCGAAACACGCAATGCTTCTAGCGCCGAGGTGGTCCGGTCGAAATGCCGTTCTCACGGCTGTGTTCCCGTAGCCGTTGAGTTCACAGAGCCTTGCTATCCTTCTCATGCGGCTGACGGCTAAATTGGATATCCCGCTTCTTGAACTCTTTCCGCAAGTCCTCGGCTGTCCATTTCTCATACGGTTTCTCCGCCTCTGGGATTGCTGGTCGGGGTTCAGTATTGCTGGAGAGGAGATCGCAATCGCGAACACTACTGGCGTGTTTCTTCGCAAAGGAGCGCTCCTGCGCTGCGTCCATTGAACTCCTCCCTGCTTTCTTTTGATTATGACTCGACACACTGACTCCCACCCGACCAAAACTTCCAAATTGAATACACTCTCTTAAATAGCTGATATTTATCGTCAAACTGTATTTATAAAAACCTTTAAAAAATAACCGTTTGATCCAGACAATCGGGTCGTTGTTTGATCGTATGGAGTAGCAACGTTGACGCATTCAAAGAGACGTCACAACAACCATTGCAGGAGTGCGCCAAAGAATAAATCTGAGGCGTAGCTCATGAGTAGTTCCCTCCCTCTACTAGAGCA
This sequence comes from Pythium oligandrum, assembly GCA_020085045.1. NCBI lineage: Eukaryota > Oomycota > Peronosporomycetes > Pythiales > Pythiaceae > Pythium > Pythium oligandrum. Next base: position 5,234 of record JAHRIK010000041.1, read on the forward strand.
CGTCATCGATATGATTTGCCAGGGCAAGCTCACACATTTTTTATTAATATTATTCAGGAAAATTCACAGCCAATCACAGATTTTTCCTGGTGGATACTCACATCAATACAAATCGAGCACCTAGCCCTTCCCAAATGCATTGCATGCAATGAAAAACAGAGCGGCTGAAAGAGGCCCTGAGAAGCAGCAGGGTAACCTACAAGCTTCATTTTGGGGGTGGACCCTGATTTTATGTGGTGTGAGGTCCATTAGAATGTGGTCCACAGGTTTATTCCATGACATGTGTGCCTGTACTCTCCGAGAGCTCTTACGCTTACGTATTTTTCTTCAAACTGTCGTCTATTTCGTTCGTTTTTTTTTTCTTGGGGAAGGGGGGGGGGGGGGGGGGGGGTTAATGATAGCTCCAGACAAGCAGCAAAGACCACTCAGATCCAATCGCTCTTGCACTTGAAAGATGTGTGGCCGTCAGCCATCTGTCCGCATCACTACGTGCTGGCTGCATGTATGCTGTATGACTGTATGATGCGTCGCCGTACTCGTCAATCATCCTCTCAGCTCTCAGACTGCTTTATGTAGGTCGTTCGTAAAAAAAAACTTTACTGCTATCGCTAGTATAATGGTTGCTTCGTGGCATGGTGCAGGTGAAGACGGGTATAAGATGTCGTATGTGGCGGCGTCAGGGATAGCGGGATAGCATATGTTGTACTGAGGCTCCGCTTCATTTTGCTGCTTCTGCGTTTCCAATTCGCTTTTCGCCAGGAAATGTGGGAGCACCTGCATTGGATTCACGTGGCTCGGAACTCGTCGCGCGACTGATCCATTCGGACCGAACGCCACAACGACTACGTCCAGCCAAGCCGAGCGTGGTTCCTCCGGTTCTATGAGTGTGGCTCCACAACAGACTATCGAGAGCCACAATCGTGCAAACATGTTTACGGCATCGACAATCGCAAAGTGCCTACAGCGACTGTCCTCAACGATCTCATGTCCATGCTCCCATATGTGATAGTACCAGTCTCTGTCACTAACCACCCAATGGACAAGTGAGTGTATCCTGAAGTCAGAAGTCCATGCTGATAATCCCACCTTCGACTTAACCCTCTCGCAAACAGAGGCCCTAAAAGGGCGCAAATTGACCCATTTATAGTGTTTTCAAAAGCTGCAAAAACAAACGGAAGAAAAATGGTGTAATTTGCGTCCTTTCACTTTGTACCTAGAACTTCTGTACCGTTTTTTGTTTCTGCCAATCAGGGCAAACTGCTCTTCCACTGTCTCACAGAAGAAGACAGTATGGCGCGGTAAATTCTTGATTACCGGTGGATTTTACTTTTGCCGTATGGCACGCACTGCTTACGATAGTCGACCATGTTTCACGTGCTCATGTCCACCAGGAACCAGGACAGCGACATCTCAATGCAGAAGAGATATTACCACTATCAGCGAATGCCATCATTCAGGCGGTTGGCAACATTGATTAGCATGACGTGTTCGTAGACATCGGCAACATTGTAGGAGAGAGTGCTCTGCAGACAGATGTGAGCCAATGTATAGGAATTAAATTCGCGAGCAGTATGAGCCGCTTGTTGGACACATCAATAATCATCTACCTCAACAATATCGTTTCTCAAGAGGCGACAAACCTTCACATCCCGAACATGATCAGCTCGCAGAAAAACGTACAAATCATCGTTATGACAGAGTCATTTTGCCTGCGTCATCACCCAACGTACACCAGTTCGTTCTGTTCCAGCTGGAAGATTGATACAGTGCTTTCTGGTTCAGCGAGCTGGACACCAAATCGCGTCAACATCTACATCTACAAGCTCAATGAAAAATGAAAAGGTGTTGTATTACGTCTCGGATTGTTGCAGGCATTCCCACAGTTTGGTTAACTCTGGTGTCTTGCAAATGTTACCTTTCTCACTTAACCACTTCTTCTTGCCATAGATGCTGTGAAACTTGTCCCAGCAAGTCAATGTGTTGTCAGGGCACATGTATGACTCGATTGACGACGAGTATACAACTCGACAAATATAAACGTTGTGGTGCAAGCAGTAACCTGTAACTTTGGTTGAATACCTCTTCTTCCAGAGGCAAACGATGCACCGACGACGTTTTCTGCTACTGCTTCCGAACATTTGTTTCAAACGGACGGTTTAACAAACGCAGGTTCTTCGAGGACGGGAGCAGGCTGGGTCACAACACTAGCGGACAAAGACACATCAGGTGGTCCCTCATCACGATCGTTGTGGAGTCCATCATCGCTGCACACACATACGCGACTGGTGGCTAGGTGTAACCTTCCATTTTCCCCGTTAAGAGTTCCAAGTGCAGCATGAATGCGGGGTGTGTGTCCCGGTCGGACTCGCCCTCAGGATGAGTAAGCTTCCACGTCAAGTACCCGTCATAGCGAGTGACATCAATGAGAGCAAGAGGCAACTTCTTGTGCCGTTTCTGAACGAGTGCCATCCGAAATCGAGAAGCAAGCTCGCATTTGATCTAAACGATCAACACCTTGCGTATTTTGATTGTAGCTTTTTACACACGTCGGAGCTGTGTAGGATTCGTCCTGCCGTCCAACCACTCGCGTGACCGTGCTCGTGTCGGAAGCATCTGCAGTCGACACAACTATGACGATCGATCCGCCACAACTAGATGCCGCAACCATGTGACAATTTGCTGACACCCGTTGGCGCGAATCACCACGCAAACTACCATCGTTCTCGAGAACAACATGCTGGGGAAAGTGCTTGCTATTCCCACGGACAGTGCCTCCAGCAGCTGAACCGAAACGCAGTAGTTGTCAGTATTGACAACCCTCGTTGAAAAAGATCGGATGAACCACTTCCAAGACGATTTGCCGGGTCTTGGACCATGATCAATCTCTTCCCGAAAGTGTTCAGCGTCAGCTGGGTTGGCAATACCATCCAAGCGGTTGGTGATGTCGCTGGAGCAATGGAGTCTGTAGATCATCACAATCCACGTCGAAGAGCAGCACAGCCATTGATATCTTGAAGTGGTACTTGCCCGTTGGTTTGGATGGATTGTATACAATGAATTTGCGCCCAAACTTGGACCTACATGCAACACTTGCTTCATCCAAGGGAACATCATGACCATGCCCGATATGTGCTCACCTAGTCGTCCTGAGTTGAGGAGAATAAAAAGCAGACAAATTTTGGCTGCCAGGTCGTGATCCGTGGCTACTTGGGCCGTCTCCGAGCTGAAACACAACGCCTGAAGCATGGACTTGAGACGCCTCAGCGGCATAACAGAGTCCAAGTTCAAACTCGACTCAACAAAGATGACATACTCTGCTTGCTGACCCCAGCAGTTGGCATATTCTCTCTTGGTGGTGACCACCGTGTAGTGTAAATTGAATTCCTAAGGGCGTCATCAGCACGTCCAAAGTTGACGGACGGTCAATCGGGATGCTTTTTCTGACGGCATAGACGTTTGTTCTCGTGCAGTACTTACTATCAGAAATAGATTGGGATGTACGTGTGATATTGTGGATGGCAAAAACTCACTAAAGTTCGCCACCCCTCACGTTGGGTCCCCAAAAACAATAAAGTCCTTCAGATCCAAGGGAAAGGACCCGAGATTCACACCGATGGCGGGTGATTATTGGCCTGAATGCACTCCAGGTCGGTAGTTGGCTGCATAGCTTATTTTGGCGCTCCCATTTTCATATTTTGAATTACAAATCGAACACTGTTGGTCATAATTTCGTAATTTGGTAATTTGTTCAATTTGATTGGACAATATCATGGACTGTTAATAACATTTCTGATAATAACTTGCTTCCTGCTTGAAGCTCGACGTCGATTGTTGAACCGCGCGTGAACTGAAGCGCACTCGCGCACCTTGGACATGGTGGGCTTTGGGTGCGCTCCGCGTGGCCACAGTGACGAGGATGCAGTGGATACGGACAGAATCAGTCGACCCCGTGGTCGACCGCCCGGCGCACGATCTTCACGAGCTAGGATGTCGTTTGGCCATAGACGTGACTCAGTGCAAAAACTCAGTGCTCCTCCAAAGACACGATCGCTTGACAAGAAGATCTCTGATGGGACCAGGCAAGACAACAACAAAGAAAACTTCGAACCCAACAGTGACGAACGTGTTACTCCCAAATTGTCATTGACCCAGCTGAAAAAGACGTTTGGTATCCAAGCTAATGCGTACTCGCATCTGTCGACATCAAGGCACACGGCCAAAAGTTACGATGAGCTGGACGATCGATCAAAGAGAGAGATGGAAGCATTTGTGCGCGAGGTGGCAGCAGTGGCTTCCTGCGTTATATGTCCTCGGCTCAGCAAAGATCTACTTGACGCTGCGGCATGTCCCGCTGCACCAACGACCATGGCATTGAACGCAATCCAGATTTGCAACGGCTTGAGCTTGCGTTCGCTTCACGTCGTGTATGCAATGCGCTTTTATGTGGTTCTCATTCCAAGGGGGCTTTGAACATGATCGCCAAATCTAACAAGTCCACTCGGTTTGGTCGCATCGATATGAATCTGGAAGAGCGGATTTCAAGATCTTGATGAGGAAACGAGAGCTAGAGAAGACCATCGACAGTCGCAGTCGATTCAAAGAAGCCACCGTTGACAAGTACCTGGAATTCGTGTTCGACCACGACAATATTCATGCATTGTCGTGGGGTGTGCGAGGGCTTGGTGGTTGATGGCGTCGAAAAGAATTTTCCAGCTATCACTCGGAAGAAATGATTGACTCGACTATGGGATTCGTATATTGCCAAGCATGCTGATCCAAACAGTCTTGGTCGGACATCATTTTTTGCGCTAACCTCGGCTATCACAGCACGTGGCCAAGTTATGCGCAAAGCTGTTGATTACGTTTACTCGAAACTCGTGCTCGACAACATGAATTGCCTTCGACTCGTTATTCGGGAGGTTGTGCTTGATAGTGCAATCCAAAGGAGATTCAACGACACCGTGGATCAAGTGGAGAACTTCTTCAAGGTACGGCAGCCACTCGTGCTGACATCCACGGGTCCTTACGCTGACACGTTCATTTGCTAAACTAGTGCCAATATGCAAGCCATATCAACCACGACATCAAGGCAACTCATCAAGTCTGGTATGTTCTCAGCTCCAGCAATCAATTTGGCATGCAGACCCTGCCATAGAATGTCGTGCTGCGTTTTGTTTTTTTCTCCAATTTGAGGATGGAGTTCCGACGTCAAGTCAAAGCTGTGGAAACGTCTCTGGAGAACACGCAGCTGGACGCCATAACCCGAGTCACGAAAACAGCGGAGCGTGAGAAATTTTCTCATGCCTATGCGTGTGTCCAAGAATGCGAGAGGCGATGTGTGCTATATATGGGCCATATCATCCGCCAAGTGAACCAAAAAGAGCGGATCGGTGTCTTGCTCGACAATGTCAGCACGACTTGTGCTCATATCGTGATTGATTTCAAGATGAAGTTCGATCCCATGCGTTTCAGAGAACCACAAACGTTATACTACGGCAAGCGCGGCATATCGTGGCATGGATCGTGTGTGCGATACAGAGACAAAGACGGCAAGGTACCACATGAAAATGGTCTAGCAACAACCTGTGATGTAGCGCTCCATCGTGTCCCACACCTCGCCAAGCCTGGATTGGCTGAAAGTGCTCCCTTCGTCCCAAGTGGCTGGTGATGGCCTTCGACCAGTACCAGCTGCGAGTGAAGATCAGGTGACCCGTCTGCGCCAGCGTCCCAGACCAAGTTGTGGACCGACCCAAGTTTCCGACCAGAGCTGGGTGTGAGACCAGCACAAGCTGGTTCGGTTAACCAGCTCAAGTCGGCCGCCACTTCGAAGTGATCGTAGGGTTGTAGGATTTGCATATGCATGTGTTTAGTTAGTGGTTTTAAGAGGGGAGGTCCAGTGGACTCTCCCCTCATCCAACAAGACTTCTCTTTTCACCAAGTCGAGCACAAGTCGAGCGCAAGTGTTTAAGCCTGCTGCGGTCGTCACGGTCTGCAGTAGGCGTCATCCTGGTGTGATGTAGCGCCAAACCACTCCATCACACTGGCATCGCTCCCAAGTATCCAAGTCAAGGTAAGCCTTTCGGTAGGTTGGACTGTGTGGGTACCTCTGTACGTGTGTGTGAGCCTGTGTGAGCTGGTTGTTCGGTCTGGTGATTGGGGTAAAGCAACCCTCTCCTTTAACCTTATCGAGGGAATCTGGTCAGGCCAGATACCCCTTGGTACTCCGTATCAACTAGTTGTCCTAGCTGGTCAACAGTGACCAGCTGATACATTTCATATTGCTGAGGCGTTTCATATTTCTGAGAGTGTTTGAGATTGCGATTGAGAAAAGAGCCCAGAGAGGCCCAGAGTGTGTTTATATATATATACGTGTTGAGCTAGCGTTCTATCTCAACGTGATTAGTGGTTACACCGCTGGGAAGTTGTTAGTCGAACCAATAAAAGCCTGATTCGTTTCAGACACTGTCTTGGTACCTCTACGCTTGATTCCACCAGATAGGAGACGTAAATCTCCAAAGGGCTGCTCTAAATAAAGGGTACACAACGTGAGATATTGGCTGGGGTCTTTTTTCCTTCTCCCAGAAGAGAGACTCGCTGCCTATAGCTGGAACTGACCTGCGCGACCCCTTCGCTTTACGGTTCCAGCTCGCAGCCTATTTACTGTGCGCTCCGGAAAGTCTAGCTTAGCTGGTTTCAGTCTCCCTTTCCATAGACTGAGCTGGTAAAGCCGATTTTCTGGACCCACTTCATCACAAACCGGTGAAGCTATCTTACCAACTGTTTTTGACATGTAGCTTGCTGGCTCTACATCGATCACATATTCGAAAATGACAACAAGCAAGACAAAGTTGCTGTTCTTGCTGTGATTGAAGGGATTCTGATGAAAGTCCGGCAAGTGTTACCCGACATTACCAGTGTCTCGTTCCAGAGTGACAATGCCATGACATACCAGAACAAGTTTCTGCCTGTGTTTTTACCCGAAATCGGGAGAGCGACCAGAATCAAGATTACCAACTTCGTGCACACAGAGACTCAAGACGGCAAATATATTGTCGACGCACATTTCGCAGTGTGTTTAAGACACGTGAACGTATATTGCCTCGAGAATAATGACAACACGACTCCCGCTGTATTGGTTGGAGCGCTGGCTTCGAACGGTGGTATTGTCAACTCGGTTGTCGAACTTATACGGCTTGATCGAGTAAAACTGAAATTGTTCGCTGATCGCTTCGATCTACTGAACAAGTCTATACTGAAGCTTCTTATACGAACAAACGACATCATCTATCACGGCGGTTTGGACTGCGACCAAGCGTCACTGTACGAGTATTCTGGAATGCTGATGGCTGCCATGTTGCCAATATCGATCGAGAGCTTGGAACAGATGGATCCTGTTGGTGTACAGGATATCAATTCCTCGTTCGATGGAGTTGATGAGATGTCAAACACCATACCGGCTCATGGGACTTCACGGAGACGGAAATATCTCCAGCAGCTTTCGTTGAGGCAAATGATACGATTCCTGAACGCGAGAACGCGAACAGTCATGATAAACCGTTGGTAAACCTCAATTTCACTGGCACCAGCATCTTATCAACATCGACTCCAAGGCTGCGCGAAGCACCACACGGAACAAAAAGTACTCCGGCTATAATCAGCGATGACAACGGCACTGATACGGACGAGCTTGATGAAACATGCTCAGAATGCGGTCGGGAATTTTCTTCGAGTGCATTTCGTATGCGACATGCTTGCCAAGGAAGTCCTCTTCACAAGGATCTGACGTCGTACACTCTCCGTCAGGCGTTCAGCATGTATGAAAGCGGACTGATTGGAGTGACAAGCAAGTTGGACTCAAGAATCTGCAAGCCTCCGTCACCTGGGCTTCCACTGATTCATAATCACTTCCGAGTTGGCTGGGCATTGAGGCTCGCCCATGGAAAACTCTACGGAGAAAACAGAATGAAACACTTCAAGGAAGACATCAAGAAGATGTTTGACGTGGGTACTCAGGACAGCTCGAGAAAACTTAGTCCCGCTCAGATGGTCGCAGAACTTCGTACAAGTCACTCGCATCGATTTGATTTGCCGTCTGAAACTGAAGTCTCCAACTTTATAAGCCAACTGTACCAGATGCAGAAAAAAATGACGCCCAGGCACGGCAATCCCGATAAACCGAGGAATCAAGTGAAGTTTCGCTCGATCGAGGACGCGATCGGAATACTGAGGTCGCCAGTCGGGAGAAAATGAACAAGACATACGCTGGTACACTTCACGAGATACTTGAAGCGTCGAGGTTTGAGATCACCGCTCAATCTGCTATGAGACAGCTTCTCGAGCGCTTCCCAGATGCCAATGGCCTCCCCAGCCAAGCAAAAGTAACGTCATGGTTAGCATGCAGAAAGCGTCGCCAAGCGGAGATTAATGCGACTTCATGTGAGAGCAAGCGCGTCCGGGTGTCCAGAGAAGGGCAGTAGTTGTTTATACGTTGCATTTTACTTGTCGGAACATCGAGTTGAGTAACGTGAATCTCTAGTTCGGAATAGAAACGATGCATAGTGAGGCATACCAGCATTGAGGCATCTGCTCACGTACAAATCGCCTCTTTATGCTTTATGCCGAGTGCTGCCGTGGACGACGGAGAACCACGATCTGTTAGCGCGACGGTCGAGCGAAGCTGCTGGCATGTCTTCCGACCATGTTGTTCGTCAAGCCGGTAGAGTAATATTCCGGAACGCCAGTGAAAATGACCTAATTACGTAGTTTTGTCCAATCATCGAAACCCATTTTTGAATTTTGGAATCAGTGATGAAGGTGGATCGGTTCGTTCAATCGTTCGTATCTCTGTCAGTATGCGCTCGATTTTGACGAGAGAGGGTTTGATGCACTACGGAAACGTACGTTGGCGTGATAGTGTCTGGTTGAATTAATCACATTTTTACCTTCCGCCATGGGTCTCCAATAGGTGTACCCTAAATAGGCGGATGGGCTCTTAAGCAACCCCCATAATAGTAGGAAGCTTTTTCCTTATGTCTCCCCAACCTTTCTAAACGTTTAGAAATCCGCTATTTACACCAATGAAAAGAGCACAATCGCTTTGGCTCTTTGCGTGATTTTTGTCCCATGTCCCGATATTTATATTTCACAAAGTTTGGGCTAAACCTTAATGATACAATTATTATATGGAATATATATCGGCTTTTACAGTTACATGAGTGTAGAGATACCAGGGCCACAATAACTATATATCCACACATATACGAAATCAAAGGTTCGATCTAGATTCACATTGAAGCCCTGGGTTGTGATGTCCTAAAGGTCAAGAGGTTTGATTTTTAGGATTTGTTGCTTCAGATTCCTTGAATTTTTCTTTTCTGTTTCAGATCAGTAATTCTGAAATACACATATGTTCCGTAAACAACGTAAACTCCGTTTCGAACCACCTTGGAGCCTGTGCCCATGTTTGGGTACCATGTGCCAGTCGGCACGTCGGACACGCACTGTTTCTCGGACGTGAGAGCTTCACGTTGAGGGGACGTTGGAATCTTTTGTGGCGCGAGCAGAGCTCCGCACTTCGGAATCGACCGTGCAGCTCCATCATGGTCCTTCAGACGGTGCTTCGCAAGGGCGTTGCCCCAGCGCGCCTCGCGGGTCTCTCGCGCTCGCTCTCCACGGCCTTCTCCGGCGAATACCTTTCCATTGAGTCGGGTGCCAACGGCGTCGCCATCGTGCGCCTCGATGACAAGACCGCCAAGGTCAACACACTCAGTGCCAAGATGACGGACGAGTTCGTGGCCATGTTGGACACGGTCGAGAAGGACTCGAACATCAAGTCGGTCGTGCTCATCTCGGCCAAGCCAGGCTGCTTCATCGCCGGTGCGGACATTGCGCAGCTCCGCGCTGCTCAGTCGGAGGCTGAGATCAAGCACCTCTCGTCGCATGGCCAGAAGTTCTTGAACCGCATTGCCAGCTCCAAGAAGCCTTTCGTGGCTGCTATTGACGGTTCGTGCCTCGGCGGTGGCTTGGAAGTGGCTCTGGCGTGCCACTACCGTATTGCGTCCCAGAGCAAGAAGACCAAGCTCGGCTTGCCAGAAGTGCAGCTTGGTTTGCTTCCTGGCGCTGGTGGCACCCAGCGTCTTCCAAAGACCGTCGGACTCCAGGCGAGTTTGGACATGATGCTCACGGGCAAGAACATCCAGCCTGACCGCGCCAAGAAGATGGGTCTCGTCGACCAGGTGGCCGACCCATTCGCTCTTGAAGGCGCTGCTATCGCTGCGGCTGAGCAGCTCGCTTCGGGCAGCCTCAAGCCAAAGAAGAAGTCCAAGAGCCTCGTGAACCGCATCTTGGAAGACACTCCATTGCGCAGCATCGTGCTCAACAAGGCCGGCGAGATGGTCGAGAAGAAGACTGGCGGCCACTACCCAGCGCCAAAGCTCATCCTCGAGGCTGTCCAGGCTGGTTTGGATGGCGGCTTGACCAAGGGTCTTGAGGTCGAATCGTCCAACTTTGCCAAGCTCGGTATGACCAACGAGGCCAAGGCGCTCATGAGCATTTTCTTTGGCAGCACCGCACTCAAGAAGAACCGTTACGGCAAGCCAGACCAGCCAGTGAAGACGATGGCCGTGTTGGGCGCTGGTCTCATGGGTGCCGGTATCGCGCAGGTGTCCGCTGCCAAGGACATTCGCGTGCTGCTTAAGGACCGCGATGCCGCCGCTGCTTCGCGTGGTGAGAACATCATTCGCGACAGCCTCGAGCAGAAGGTCAAGCGCAAGCGCATGAGCGGCTACGACCGCGATGCGGTCATGTCTCGAGTCATTGCGTTGTCGGATGAAGACGAAGTGTGGAAGGCTCACATGAAACAGGCGGATCTCGCCATTGAAGCCGTGTTTGAAGACATGGACTTGAAGCACCGTGTGATCAAGGACTTGGAGCAGTACTTGCCTGAGCATGCGGTTGTCGCCACCAACACGTCGGCTTTGTCGGTTGCTGAGATCGCCAAGGCTAGCAAGCGTCCAGAGAATGTCATCGGTATGCACTACTTCTCGCCTGTGCCAATGATGCCTTTGTTGGAGATTATCCGTCACGAAGGCACCTCGGACAACACCGCCGCCAAGGCCGTCGATGTCGGTCTTCGTCAGGGCAAGACGTGCATTGTCGTCAAGGACGTGCCTGGCTTCTACGTCAACCGTTGTCTCGGTCCATACATCGCCGAGACCTTGTCGCTTGTTGAGGCCGGTGTGAACCCAGACCACCTCGACACGATCGTGCGCAAGTGGGGTCTCCCAGTCGGCCCAATCACGCTCGCCGACGAAGTTGGTCTCGACGTCGCCTCGCACGTCAACCACACGCTCTCGAGCGCGCTCGGTGTGCGTATGGTCGGTGGTGACCCAAAGCTCTTCGAGGAGATGATCAACAAGGGCTTCCTCGGTAAGAAGAGTGGCAAGGGCTTCTACGTGCAGCCAAAGAGCAAGAAGGAGAAGAAGTCGATCAACCAGGAGGCTTTGGAGATTGTCAAGAAGTTCCAGAAGACGGACTTGAAGCTCTCGGACGAAGACGCGATTAACCGCCTTGTGGGCCGTTTCGTGAACGAAGCTGTGCTCTGTGTGCAGGATGAGATCATCGCCTCGCCAACGGAAGGTGACATCGGTGCCGTCTTCGGCATGGGCTTCCCACCATTCATCGGTGGTCCATTCCGATTCGTCGACCGTCTCGGAAGCGCCAAGTTCAACGACATGATGTTGCGTTACGCCGACAAGTACGGTGAGCAGTTCACGCCAGCGCCTTTGCTCCAAGACATGGCCAAGACCAACAAGAAGTTCCACGAAAACTAAGTAGTGGTTGCGATCATGTACCTCGTAATGTCGTCCTCATTTCATAAAAGTCAATTCCTCATACAGATTGATTAGCCCCACGCGTGCGCGCTGGCTTGGTCCATGGCGATCTCAACGCACAAGCTGAGCGTGGACTTTGCGCTCACGTTCTTGACTGCGACGACGCAGATCCTCCACGCGCAGCATCTTCTCGTCCAACTCCATTAGCTGCAAGAAGTGACAGTGTCACACACAGTATCCAGTGTGATGTTGATGGAAGACATTCGTACCTGCTGGATCTTGAAGCCTCCACTCGGCTCTTCACTCGCCGACTCGAGCAGGTCCTGCTTCATTCGCCGAGCCAGCGCTATCCGTAGGGCGTTGCGCTTTTCATCCGCTTCCGATGGCTTGACCTCCTCGGGTGTTGCGTTTTGCAGCTTCTCGGCAAGCTCTGGAGGCTGATGATATCGACAAAAGAACCAGTCAGTCTCGCTTTCAGCTGCTGATATACAAACGACACGCACCGGCTCGGGAGCGCTCGCTTTCTGCTCTTGGTGATACTCTTTCAACTGCGCCTCACGCTCCTTCCGCTTCTTTTCAAGAATGCGGTCGCGCTGTTGACGCAGATACTCTTCTCGTCGTTTGAGTTCGTCCTCTGGGATCTCTGCCTACAGGAAAGCAAGCACATTCGTTACTCCATCATTCGTTCGTTCACACTGTACTTGCTCCACATACCGAGCTCTGGAGTTCCTTTTGCTTGAGGATATTCTCCTGCAGTGCCTCCTTGTTGCGCTTGACGAGCTCCGCCGCTCGCTGCTTGGTGTCGCTGATCTGCTTCTGCACCTGCTCGGGAGACAGCCCTCTTTTCTCGGGTGCTTCGTTGAATTTATCCTCAGCCACTTTCGCAGCAACCGACGCGAGCCGCAACTCCTCTTCCTGCAGTGCTAGCGACATAGCGATGGCTGTCTCGAGCTCGGCCTGCTCCATCTCTTCCTGCTTGTAGAGAACGCTGAGCTCCATCAGGTGCGTCTCGACATCGTTCTCCGCGGCCTCTTGGGCCTCGAGTGTCTCCTCTCGAAGCGCCTTGATGGCTTCAAGCTCGAGTTCGAGGTTCCGCTTGACCATGAGCTTCTTGAACGTGACAAAGTCGTCCATGGCGAGGATCTGGTTCACCACTTCCATACTGATGTCGCTCGCAGTACGCGCACGCTCACAGATCTCGGCAAAGTCCGAGGCCGTGAGTCCGATCTCGGCGAGGTTGGAGCAGAGCACAGTCTCCACTGGACAGACGACGAGTGAGTCACGTACACTAGCCAATCATACCCAACTCGCACTCACCGACTTCGCGGAACTGCGCATGGAGATCCGTGTAGATGAATTTGTTCTCTTCTCCCGTGTCGAAGCTGGCGCAGTTCTCGTCGATGAAGCACATGATGGGCACTTCCCAAGCCGGGGAGCGGAAGAGCGTCATGACGTAGTCAAAGACCCAGTCGCTCTCGTCGGTCGTGAACTCCATGGCTTTGCGAGTTGAGTGAGGCGTGGAGACTCGTGGAATGACCGCACGAGAGCGGGGCGCCTCGGATGAAACAGCCACCCACGCGACCGCTGAAACCGCCTTCCAGTGCTATTGGAGGCGGCAGGCGACCTCACGACGACAGATTCAAGAGCGATAGAGCTACTAGAGGGCATTTACGCACGGTGCGTGCGTGGAAGGCCTCATACAGCCATAGAGACGCCTTCCAGGGCATGTAGCCATCCATCATTTGCCCTTCTCCCGACTTCAACATAGAAACATTATAGCATTTTATAACCGTACTTAATGAAATCAAAGAACGCTCGTTTGTTAAGTGCGTTTGATGCAAAGTTGGACTGGAGGGACGAGATCCAAGGCGCCATGTCCAAGATCTACGTGGGTAACGTGGCATTTGACCACGATCCGCAGGACTTTGAAGCGCTCTTCGCAAAGGTGCGTGCGGTGGCTCATGCCGGACGCAGTGGGTGAGGCACATGTGAGGTCTGATTCGCGTGTGGGTGGACAGTTTGGACCGATCTCGCAATGCGCTGCCAAGCGCGGCTTTGCGTTCATCCACTATGAGAATGCCGACGACGCAGCGGTGCGTACGACGCGCTTGACACATCAAAGGTGTGATGGAGTTGACGTCGTGGACGTTGGAATCTTGTATGCAGGCGGCAGTGAAAGATATGGACGGCCAGGAGTGGCATGGACGACGACTCCGAGTCGCCTTCTCCACGTCCAGCGGCAGCAATGGGGAACGCAGCACGCGCGAGAGCACTCGTGACGAAGGACGCAACGCGACGGTCTCTCGCAATCTGTTTGTTGCCAACATCTCTCCGGAGGTCAAACTGTCGGAATTGGAAGAGTTCTTCGAGCAGTATGGTCGAGGTGCGTGCCTTGTTTGTGCCATGCTATTGGGTTCGACCTTGCTTTTAACCACGAGTGGTGTGTCGTTTTCAGTTGAGAACGTGAAGATCCTGCCGCAAGCGCGTGGAAACGTGTCCATGTCCGCCTTTGTGGACTTTGAGGACATTGCGGCGGCCGAGAAGGCGTTCGCCTCCGAGCTCGTGCTGGCCGGCCAGCGTCTCCGCACTGATTACAACATCCGAAAGTACGTCCACCCGCTCTGCTTGTCACGTGGTGCGTGTTGTTGACGTGGGTATCTTTGCTTGAACCAGGGACATGCGTCGGCAAGATGACTTTGACTCGCGTGACCGTCGATACGACAGTCGAGACCGCGACCATCGAGACGATATGCGAGGTCGTCGAGACTCGTACGACGAGCGCTCTTCGTATCACAGCCGTCCACGTCCACGCTCCCGCAGTCGCTCGCGCGAAGGACGCAATGGCCGCAGCGATCGCTACTCGACCCGTCCGGCGTACGACCGAGACGCGGGCTATCGTGATTCTCCACGTCGAATGGACCGAGACCGAGGATACACTCGTCGATCGCCATCTCCGCGTCGTGATTACAGAGACCGCAGTCCTCCACGACGATAGACAGCGTCATGAGTCGGGTAGAAGGCCAGGGCCTTGATGGAGGAAGGATCAGGATACGTTGGACTCGCATGCGAACGCACACATACAGACATCTAATGGACACCACGTCAAGTCTACACGCTGTGCTTCTCCATGGGGAGATATTGGCTTGCATATTTGCGCATGGTACTGTCAGCAACACATTGTTCTATTGTTCCGTCTCACGCGGTAGCTCTCGCATTCAATAGCTCCACATCAGAGCTCAAATGGCGAGTGCCTCGACCGTCAAGGCGTTCATCGCGCAGGTGCATGCGGCGGCGTCGGCCTCGCAGCGCCTGACACCTACCATCCATGGCATTGACTGCTCTCGCTTCTGGCTCCAGGTGCGACCGGCATCAGCTCGATGGACTTTGTATTCTCCACGGCTGACACGGTTGTCACTAGGGAGTGGTAGTGAGTTTGACGCCCGACGAGAATTCCTGCGTCATTGACGACGGGACTGGTGTCGTGACCATCGACATGAAGACGTTCCGGAAGAGTATCCCAGCTGGCATGGGTCCAAGGGTGACTATAGGTTCGTAAGGACTGTGACGGAGATGCTAGAAGCCAAGAGCTCACGAGAAATGGACACAGGGGACTTGATCATGGTCATCGGTCCGCTTCAACGGCGCACAGGAGCCACACAGACCGATCCCGACTCGAAGCATGCTGTCTTGGCGCATCAGGTGATGCCACTAGCAGACCAACCCGAGCAAGAAGCCATCTGGTTTTTAGAAGTGACCGAATTTTGGAACATGCTCAAAGCCTAGACTCTCTCTCATGCCTGTACGCAGCAGCTGTGTATTGGTGTTGTCGCTGAGCTAATCTGTCTACTCGGCCTTTGGCTTGTCGGCCGCCGGGGTAGCAGGACCAGGCACTGGCAAGTCGCGAGGGATCTGGCGGTACGACTCGACATCGTCGGCGCCGAGACAGTAGTCCAAAAGCGCCACCAAGATGGCGACAAAGACCGCAATGACCAAGATACCAGCCAAGACAGCGAGGAGCGTGTTCTTGGCAGCCCATTCCTAATACAACACAGTCGTTAGCAGCCGTCACAGTCCTTTGAGGGACACCTCACAACGTACAACAGTGCCGTCGATCAACGAGTTGATGAAGGTCTCATCTGGGATTGGACCGATCGAGTCGGCGCTCTCCCAACCCGAGTTGACGAACTCGACGAAGCTACGTAAGCGCACGAGGCGTTAGCTGTGCTTTCTCAACAGTCTAAGAAAGCATAGACGTACGCGTTGAGGCTGCGACTGCCCTGGTACTTGTACACGACGCCGTCCCGGACGTAGAAGAGCGAGGGGTAGCCGTTCACGCCGAAACGCGAGCAGACACGACGGTGCTCCGTGCAGTCGATCTGGCCATGTTACACATCAGTCTTCGCATAACACACAGCGCACGATAGGGACTCGGTACCTTGCCAACACGCGTCTTGCTGCCACTTTCCTTGAGCGTCTGGCTGAGGCGATGCCACGTAGGAGCCTGTTGACAAGAGACGAAAGTCAGCACGGCCCTCTTGTCGTCACAACGAGCCCGTGGAAACGCACCAATCGCTTGCAGTGGCCACACCACGGCGCATAGAATTTGAGGATCCATGGCTCGCCGCCTTCCTTGACCAACGCATCAAAGTCGCTCGTGGTGATGGCCACCACGGCGCTGTTGCGCTCGAGTTCGGCCTTCTCCGCCTCCGCACGCTTGCGCGCCGCGACTGCTCCAGCAACCACCTCATTAATATCCACAATCCGTTACCCTCATGACACAAAGCACGCACCAAACTCAGCCTTGGACAACACTTCCTCGGCGTACGCGTCCTTGTAGCCCGTGGTGGCAAAATGCGCCATGTCATCGATCTCGCGACGACCAGCATAGTCGTAGAAGCGGCCCTTGGCCACGACCTTGAGCGTCGGGTACGACTGCACGCCGAAGCGCTCGCAGACGCTGCGCTCCTTGGTGCAGTCGACCTTGGCGACCTTCACATTCGCGCCCTTCAGTGGTCGACACGTCAGCTTTGACTCCGCTATTCCATGTAGATGCATCCCACGTACCGTAATGGCCGAGTCAACAGCGAGTTGCTCGAAGACAGGTGCGAGCTTCTTGCAGTGACCGCACCATGGCGCGTAGAACTTGACGAACCACACGTGGTCCTGGGTTTCCTTGTCAAACGTGAGCTCTGTGAGTTGGGCGACGTCTTCGGCGGCGACCGCCTAGTAAACGCAAAGAGAGAGGAAGTGAGGGGACTAGACACACGGAGACGTCGTCAATACGCCCACTGACCGCCAGAGAGACGAACAGCGTCGCGAGAAGAGCGACGAAGAAGCGCATGAGGCTAGAGGATCGCGACGACTCTCGCACTCGACAAGTGGCGTGCTGACATCACGCCAGGCGGCACAGCACCCCCGGGGGGATACTAATAAAGTGGATTAAGAGTTACGAACGCGTTAACTAGAAACGGCAAAACCGAACATTTATGTTTAAATACCGGAGGACGCCTCGTCTCCGTGCAAAATGGCTTCATACCGCTTCGTGTCCTCAGCGAGTAGCTCCTCGAGCTCCTCGCGCTTGCGCTCAATGTCGCGGGCGTTGAAGGCATCAGACGCGATCAGCGTGTCCAGCTTGGTCTCAGTGATGGCCTTGCGGATGAGCATAGGCCCGGTATCCTCCTTCGCCTGGTTGAGAAGATGCTGGAAGTTGATCAGGATCTCCTGCGCGTACTTGAGGACATAGACGCCGCAGTCGTAGCCGTTGGTCTGCTGCGGCGCTTTGACAAAAACCATGCTGACTTTATCAACGTCATAAGACGACGTCACTTCGTCATTCTCTTCAGCAGCTTTAGTCGAGTTTTCCCACTCGAGACGCAAAAACCTGTGACAGAACGAGTCAGCCACTGAATCAGTTCAATCCCAGAGATCATCGCAACGTACGAGCGGAGATTGCGATTGATCGTCGCCTTGTTGTGATACGAACCCAGCGGATCGAGCAAAGCAATACAAGAAGTTGCGTCGCAGTTGTCATGCTATACAGTCAACATAGATGAGAATCACATTTGCCATACGAGCCACTACAGGTCGTACCTCGTCCTCGTTGACACCAGCAAGTTTCGGGTTGATGATGATCGCCAGACTCCAGTGCACACTGCAGATAGCAATCAGTGCAACTTTAGATGTGCCATCATTGCAATCGATTTTACTTACCTCTTGTTGATCGGCACGAAGATCAGCGAGCGATTGAAGAAATCGTTGCGGGTGAGCCAGGTCGAAACGTTGTTGTAACCAGCTTGGAGTCGATCAGCAAGAGTCGGTCCCTTCCCCATGGACAGCCGTGTGTAAAAATGAGAGCTGAGGAAAAGAACGTTCCGCTGGATCGCCGGATCCGACTGGTAATCTTCGAGTAGGAGGCGCCTAGACAATTACATCGTTTAGTCACCTGATGCTCTC
This sequence comes from Pythium oligandrum, assembly GCA_020085045.1. Taxonomy (NCBI): domain Eukaryota; phylum Oomycota; class Peronosporomycetes; order Pythiales; family Pythiaceae; genus Pythium; species Pythium oligandrum. The sequence continues at coordinate 23,518 of JAHRIK010000041.1, forward strand.
TTCCAAGCATCCTTGATAGAGCGTACTTGAAGTAGTAGTCGATGATATTGTCGTTGAGATATTGCTCCGGTTGCAAACGAGAAATGTCTTGAGCCGTAATTGTCACGATGTCAACCGAGCAAGGTGGCAGTGGATACGTCAGTCGTGTAGCATCCGCTCCATCGCGATTCATGCGGCGCCTAGAGATTATCCATCATTGTCAGGATTCCTGGCAGGCAAATATGATCAGAGCGCAACTCACTTTCGAGTCTTGCTTTCCTTCTTCTCAGGAGTTGGAGGGTTCGTGATAATATGGTGGTCATCGCTGGCGAGAATTGCTTGGACGTACTGCTTGACATGATTGATATCCAGGCTGGCAGAATAAACAAATGCGTTAAAGTTGGCTGAAATCGTAAATACAAACACCACATGTGCGAGCTCACGTACATGCTTGCTTGCTCTTCTGACCACTGCAGACAATCTCGAGCCGTACCAAAATCCTCCCCGGTACGACCATCTTCAGGAGCAATGCACGTCACGTACGTCATCGTTTCGTCCTCTTTTTTTTTTTTTTTTTTTTCAAAAAGGCACATTAGAACGACATTCGTGAACAATTGAGCAGAGAGTTACGTACTTGAGCTCGGATCAAAGAAAACTCGCCATTCGCCTTTGTTCCGCACGTATGGAATGGGGAACTTGAAGGCAATCAGTGACGTCGTTGCCATGATTTTTTCGACTGGATTTGAAGTGTCCAAGTTATCAGCTTCCTGTTGATTCCACTGGTAAAGTCTGGACAATAAACCACCGTTAGTGCTGTACTCGCCAGTCAACGCAGCTTGCATACCCTTACCGAAGTTCTTCCACTTTCTTGTGTTTGATACACACGTTTCGCCGCAATTCCCACTTTTCCTTGACACCACTATACACACAAAAGAGTTGAATGAGTCTCCCACTACATAGAGCAAGCCATTTTGTACTTAAACAACGAACCGGATCGAGCAGAAGCGAAGATACTGATTGTCGACAAAGAGATCCAACAAACAAGCTCGCTTGCCCCACCACGCGCGACAGTTTTTGACACTGACGATGGAGTCTTCCTCAATTTGGGCCAGGTCGAAGCTATCATCATCAAGTTCTTCCGGATCAATGTCATCCACCGGTGCTGGTGCTGGTGGCTGCTGGTCTTCTGAAGCGGCGCTGTCCGTGTCGGAATCGGAATCCAACTGAATGGGCATGTCCGCCGAGTCTCCAGCTTGTGCTTCTTTCGCCAGTCGTCGACTCTTTCGGCGTGGGATTGGTGGCGAGTTCTCTCCTGCGCTTTGCGTCAACGAGTATCGACGCGCGGCACTCGGGCCCGTGTGTTGAATCTCAGACGAGATGCGCAACGGGTTTGAGTCGGCAGTGCGCGTAAAGGCAATGGCACATGGTGGCGGTGAGTCCTCTCGGTCCTTTTTGACACTGGTCCGCGCTCGTTTCACTGGCGGCGTCAACTCGACTCGCAACTTCCCATACCGTTCCGTAATGGGCACACGCGTGGACTTCCACTCGTCTCTTGGTTTGGTCGTGGGCTTGACGATGACGCGCTGCGGCAGTCTCGGCGGTGGACTCGTGGGCGGCGGGGCACTGGCACTCTCGAGCGATTGTCGGAGGACCCGTCGAGGCAGCCCCGTCGCCAACGTGGTCGGCGGACGCTTTGATTTCTCGATCGTGGCGAGAAAGCTGTCCTGTGTCTTGGGTGGGTTGTAGTTCTACACGGCAAGCCACCCGCATGAGCTCCACTCATATCCATCTATCCATCCACAGCACTAATTACCTTGATCAGTCGTTGCTCTTCTTCGTTCTTGCCCATGATCGCTTCCCCGGGCCGCACCGCCATGCCCACGCCACGGGGCTTGGCCATATACTTGCCGGTCCCCGTTGCTCGTCTCTCGCCGTTCCTCTCGTGCGACGACCTGTCCTCAAAGTTGACCTCGGGCGCATCGCGGTGTCTCGGATGCCTGTTCCCACGCATGGACGAGTGAGTATGACACACGACAAGGGCGTCCTGGTGGGTTGTGACGCACTGCGAAGCCACATGGCGCGCGACGCTGGCGAATTGCGCCGTGCGGCCGCCATCTCGCGCGTTCTCGACGACGGCGCCGCGCGGGCCGTTGGCGGCGGTGAAGCGGCGTCGGTCCACGCCAAAGCGGCGGTGGCGCGTGCCGTCGGGCGGCGTCCGGATGCCGTCGTACTCGCTCATCGGCGGCTGGCGTCGGGTAGTTATCCCATCAAAGCACCGCCTTGAGAACCGGACCCATACCGGTTTTTGGCGCCAGGTGTGACTTGACGTATATACATGAGCAAGCAAGCATGGCGACACTGCCCGACGGCTGGGAGCTGCGGGTGTCGCGCTCCAAAGGCAAAGTCTTCTACTACAATGTCCACACGAAGCAGACGCAGTGGACGCGGCCGGAAACAACGACGCAGGATCAAGTGGAAGAGCTCTCAAACGAAGAGCTACGCCCGCGCGACGACCACGCGCTGAGCAAGAAGCGCAAGCGAAGTGATCACACAGCGGAGGTAGAGACGGAGACGCGTCAGCACGAGAGCGAGAGACATGGCGCGATCGCGCGATGTATGCGTGTTGGTGGATCGACGGGTGACGTGGTGTTTGCGCCGTGGCCGCATCAGGTGGATGCGGTGGAGAAGCTGATCACTGCGATTGAGGCAGACACGGTGCGTTTTATCGATTCCGTGGACGATCGCCATGGCTTGACGACGTGAGATGTGTTGATCCAGACGACGGGCCATGTAGGAAGATATCTGCTCCAGCACAGTACTGGTTCGGGCAAGACCATGACGATTGCGGCGCTGGTACGCAGTAGTCACTGGCAACGCGTCTAATGCCTTTACGACTGACGGACTTTTCATGACAGACCCATCAGCTCCTTTACCTCATTGACAAAGCCGGTCATCGCTTCCACACGGTCGTTCTCTTGGTCGACCGCATTAAACTGGACGAGCAAGTGGGTGATTCGGTGGAGCTGTTTCTTCGACGGAATGGCGTCGACGCCATCTTCCGTGCCGCCAGTGTCGATCACTTGGCTGCACTGTTACAACCACCAGAGAAAGAAGAGGTTTCTTCGAACCCCCAACGCGTGATCATCACGACCGTCCAGAAGATCGGATTGCTGGCCAAGAACCCAGTGCAGCTCACGCGTCTTCTCCACGGTCAGAATCAAGTCGACGGAGCCAGTGACAAGCAGTTCACGCGCATTGCGATCATCACGGATGAGGCTCATCGGTCGCACTCGGCGTCGACTCGACAGACTATTGAGACAGTGATGGCGGCAGGAGAAGACGGTACGAGTCGTGCAACGGTACGCTCTTACATACCACTCGCATCGTGGCCATAACAGTTGTCTAACACCAAACGCATCTAGTTCGTGGGCTTTACGGCGACACCCAATGGCGAAGCACTGAAGCTTTTCGGCACACGCACTGCAGACGACTACCATCGTCCGTTCCACAGCTACGCAATGGCGCAATCCGTGGCTGATGGCCGTGCGTTGGACGTCTTGCAGCGGTACAAGTGCGTTCGGTGCGAGGTCGAAACAAATATCCCAGAAGCTGTCATGAGTGACCTACGAGAGGAGCGCTTGATACGAGCAGTTTTGGACCATGCAAGTGACGACGTTGCCGTACTCAAGGCGAAGAGTCTGTACATGATGGAAGACTTTGAAGCACTCAAAAAGACGTGGACGCGCGCCAAGGTGAGACTTGAGAGGAGTGCAATGTTCTTCAACGAAAATGCTTACTTCAGTCGACATCTAGTGCATGATTGTCACGCGCAGTCGACGCGACGTGGTGCGATATCATAAACTGGTCTCCACTTATGTCAAGAACAAGTACGTAGCATGACGCAGGGTAGTGTTTGTCTCTTTCTAACGTGTTGCCTATGAAACAGGCAACGTCCTTGGAAGATCTACGCTTCGTTCAGTGGGTCTATCACGCCTGACGGTGGGGAGGAGCAACCAGTGACGGAGCAGACGCTCAATGGAAACCTCACGTTGTCCATTAGTGATGTCGTCATCGTTTGTGATAAACTCGATACTGGCTACAGCGACCCATTGCTCACCGCCATGTACATCGATCGGTATCTTCGATCGAGCACCCAGGCGGTGCAGCTCCTGAGTCGTCTCAACCGTCGTCATAAAGGTACAAATGACTCTGTTTTGGCTTTCAACGTTGCCTGCTGACACACTGGTTGCCAAATAGACAAACGAAGCACTCGAGTCGTTGATTTCGCCAACCATGCCGCGCAGATTCGTCACCACTTCTCTGATTTTTGGCTTGAAGCCCAAATAGCACACGACGATATGGACAAGTTGACGTTGATGGCGGAGTTTCGGACTGGCGCCCTCATTCTGTGTGACGCCCTCACACCGTGGATCAAAAGACCAACAAAGCACCTTGAGGACTACTTGGACTCAGTGGCGCTACATCAGGATCGAGATGCCTTCCAACAATTGCTGGATGGAGCACGAACGACTCTCACCGCATGGGACCAGCTATACGCAGATGAAGAAAGCATTCTCAGCCCATTACGCTTTCCTTTGAAGTACGTAGCCAAATGATTCTTGGTCATTGTTCATTAGAGAGGTGCTGACGTTCTGTGTGTCGTAGTTTTGAGATGGTCCAGACTGTGAAGAGCTGGGTGGAATCCCACTCAAACTCTGAAGCGAACCGAACAGCGTCTCAAAACGAACATCTCGACTCGGTAATCTCCAAAATGACCTCACGAGTTGCACGGTATGAGGAGATTTTCTCAGGAACACTCCATCCCCAGAGTCTGAAGGTAGGACCAATACATCTCGCGTAGACTTCTAGGTCGATTCCTAACACTCGAGTCTCTCATTAGGAATCATACGAGAAGGATAGTCACTGCGGTGGACTCCTGGAGAAGTTTGAATGCCTTCTCAGAAGCCTGGATCAAGGTTCTTTCGAAGCGAGTACATCCATCTCAGCACCAACGACGAATCGCCTGCAGCATCATGTCGACCATCTCCAGGCAATTCTTGGTAAATCATCATGACGATATGGAGGATACTCATGCGGACACCTCCTCGCGTGCGTCCATTACAAGCTGCTGGATGCCTTCGAAGAGAGAAGAGCACTCGTCTTGCGAAAAGGCTTCGATGTCAAGTGTCCGCTTCGGTGTGACGATAGAAAAACAACGTCCTGCGTCGCTTCGTCCGGCTGTGGATCGGTGTAATACACGCGTTTGCTTCCCATGACGCATCTCCGATACTTGATTGAGTTGAATGCTCTTCTCTGATGTGTTTTGTCGGCTGTGCTTAGCTGAATCTCGATCCGGCATTAAATACCCTGCGTTCGTCACATTCGGCTCGCACCAAAAGAGAATGCGTCGAGCCTCGTCACAGATCAAATACTTTGGATGAGGACGGCCGAGTCGGCCATGCTTGAGGACAAGAATGCCTCGTTCCAGTTGCTGCGGGAACGTCAACTCGTTGCTTTCGTGCTTTAACTCAGGGGTCTGGACGTCGTTCGCTCTCCGTAGCGAGTCCTGACGATGCTGGTTCACAGACTCGCGACACGACGAGTCTTTTCGCGTCGACTTTGGCTCCGAGACGGTGTCATCTCTCGTCGATGGCGTCTTGGTCATTCCCAGGACGTCTTGATGAAGCTCTCGGAAGAACGTCATGACGTCGATGGATCGGTTGGGTTGGATGAGGAAGGCGTGCTCTTGTCGCATCGTCTGGATGACCACTGTGCCGTCGCTCGCATTGATACATGTGATGTCGAGCACAGAGATGGAGCCCATGGATCGACCAGCCATTTCCCAATAGAGCGTCATGCCGTCCTCACTCACATGCATCAAAACCTCCTTCTGCCCGCTTTCCTGGATCTACAGGTAGAGGGGTTTAAAGTGAGTGCGAGGTCGTCAACAGGAGCTAAGCATACGACTTACCAGTAAAAGCGTCGTCGAGCGCTTTGACAACTTGGTTTTTGCTTTCTCCGACTCCGTAGGTTGAGCAGGACGGTTGCTAAGAGGGTTTCTCGCGTTGGCTTGATCAATTCTCCACCTGCGCCATGCTGTCTGGATTTTCACACATGCTGCGTCTTGTATTGCGTATCGGAGCATCAGGCGATGGTTCGCTCTGACTGGAGAGGTCTCTTCGTTCGAGTAGCGTGCGTAAAACTCGTTATTGACCGGAGAAAGAGGTGACTGTGCACCACTGGCTTGGGTTCTCCGAAGGTCGTCGCCTCCTTGGTCATCAACCTCAGTCGTTGGCCAGAGTGAGATGGTGGTCTCGGTATCAGCGCGACGAGATTCCGAGAGATCATAGCGACTGCTATCCATCAAGTCATCGTACTCGCTACTTGCATACGAAGCGGAGTGTCGTTTGGTAGGTGAAGGGATTGGGAGATCCAGGAATGGTGCCTTCACGATCTCTTCGATTGTGTAACTCTGTCTTTCCGTCTCGACGACCTCGGCGTTGTTGGAGGAAGACACTTCTGTGATGAAGGTGAAGGGGCTCAGCCATGGCGTTTTCGGTCGGACTGCGACGACAGAACCGGCTATTGGAGAACTTGGCGTTATGATCTCAACTGGAAGAGGAATCAGCTGCTTCTGCGAAGTCAAGTCTACTTTTGGCTGAATAGGTTCTTTTGGCATCGAAAGAAAAAAATGAGGATCCAAGTAACAAGGAAGTCGCATCTGTACCCACCTTTCGTCTCCCCATCGGTCAGCTCATTGCTTCGGCTGTCTTCAAGCGGTAGTGGGTCGTCTCTAGAACTACCTTCAATGTCTTGGTTTGATATTGGAACGACACTCGATGGTGAGGTCGCACTGCTCGACTGCTCTCTCGGTCGGATCTGCGAATCCCCCGTCAGTGCGATTAAGAACAGTTGATGGATCGCGTCTTTGAGGCCTGTCGATATGAGAACAGGTGGTTTTGGAGGCGATAGTAATGGGTCGCTCCGTGGTTTCTCCGTGGTTGATAATGTTTTTCCAGCCAGCGGCAAGTCGTCTGTGTACTTCTGGTAAATCTGCGACTGCATGAACGACTTGAGGAAAAGCGTCTCGGATAAAGAGAGTTGTTCCTGCTTCATACATGCGTAGACATTGCACGGATTGATACGTGAGCACACTTGTAAAAGTCGCTCCAGATGTGAGCGAATGCGTCTGGAAACAGCGTTCACGAGAGCCGTGTGCGCGATTGAGAGCGACGACTTGCGCCAAAGACTGATCTTTTCCGCGATTTCCGTCAGCTCTAGCGTGAGTTCCTCGCCACCGGGGACTTGAAGAGCCCCATGCTGCGCTTGGTCCTCAGAGTGAAGTATCACAGTGTTCGTGTCAATGTTGATCACCGCCGTCCCCTTTGTGTGCTCGAAGTAGCGTGGAAGAGCGTCGACACCACAGATGATAGGAACCGGGGCCTACAACCATGAAATCGAATTAGCACCAACAGTAAATGAAGATCCCATGGCCAACCTCAAGGTACTCGTGGATGGATGGTGGCAGGATGATGATAAGCGGCCCAGCCCACACCAAAGGGTGCAGTAACGCCGAGAGACTCAGCGTTGTCGCCGATAAAAGCGGAATCGACTTGGAGACGACAATCACTTTCATCTCCACGAGCAAAAGTCCCAGCGCTTGGATCAGCTTAGTGATCGAGATGTGGTCTAGGAGCACTGGGAGCGCCCACATGAGCAACGAAGTACCGGATTCTGTCGCTCCAGCGTCGATACGCGGGCGCCTCAAGCGAAACTCGGCCGATTCTACGGTGAGAATGGCCTCACCACCGATTTTCGGAGGTGACATCTGGGCAATGCTGGTCATAATCGAATCGATGAGGTTACTCAGCTGAATTGATAAGAACGACAAGGTTTATCCGCCAGGTTGTAAAGTAGTGAGAGGCAAAGTGAGACCCACCGAGTCTGGCACGATGTTGCTGACCACATCTTGTTGCTTGAAGGCGTCAAGCTCTTGTTGATGAACGTCTACAGCGGAATAGATGTTGTGAGTCGCAGAGCAACAAAACGAGGGCTCGATAGACACATGTACCAGCGATGTGGATGAGAATGGCTCTCAGAAAGGGGATGTATGGAGCGACAGCCACGACGCAGTAGCACACCGGGACCACCAAATCGACAGCTTGGCCATTTAAGCATCGAACCTTGACAACTGTACGGAGACAACAGCCGTATTGCACATTTTGGCCCTGATCGCCACCTCCGGACAGGACAAGTACGAAGAACTCGTGGTGCTCTGTGTCCAGTCGGGATGAGCTGATCGTATCACAATGCATAAGGAGGTAGCCCCAGCTCAGTGGAATCTAGGACGTTACCTGGCGTTTCCGACGACGATTCCCCGTGGAAAGCAGAACTGATCAATGCTTTCGGCTGTAAACTGACTCTCGGGTGGATACGCGAACGCAACACTCGCTTCCAAGACGTCGCTTTGACGAATCGCCAGGTCCGTGAGCTCTGGCCCAATGACGACAGCATAGCTCACAATCTACACGAGAAAGTCAGTGTAAGTTGATGATACGACATGCACGAATGGCTTCGTACCGCGTCCTGGCGCTTGATGACTGGCTCACTGGCTCGCGTCGCTCTCGGATCAGTCGGTAACGACGCGAGCTCCTGCTGCACAGCCGCTTCTAGATCATCTAGCGACGTGTACATGTCGTCAAAGACGTTGCCTGACCCATTCCGTCCCTCGCTGCGCTGTAGCGAAATGCCGCTTTGCTGGATCCACGCATAAAGCGCATTATAGCGCTGTGCTTCGAGTGTGTTCATCGGCTGACGCGGCGGTTCCACTGGTGGCCGCGTCACGACCGCATCCGCTCCGTGCGCGCGCTTTTTGGTGCTACTAGCGGCGCTGACTGTGGACACGGAGGATGCTGTGAGCGTTTCGCTCGCGTAATCGCTGCTGGCACTCGGGAGTTTCGACGCTCGGCCGCTCCATTTCTCGCGGAACTGGTTCATATTGCGCACTCTGCAGCACTCGCTCGCCTCAGTCGTGTATAGCGCATCTACTGCGCGTCGCTACGCACCTGCCCATCGTCGAGAAGATGGATTTCTGCCGCGGATGCGTCACGCCGGCGTCGTCGTCGCTGTCACTCATGGGGGAAAGTGTCGCTTCAAGATGCGGAGACCGAGGTTTCCTTTATTTTGGGTGTTGAGGATTGTTAGATTGGGCCCTCAGACTTGAATTGGGGTGACGGTCAGAGAACGAGCGGCATCATGGCGTCGACGTCAACACCGCCGAGTATGATGGGAGCCACGGGGACCACGGCGCCGCCCAAGCCATGGGAGCGCGCGACTGGCGCGACAGCGTCGACGGCCACGGCGCGACCGAGTGAGTGCATGCGATGGAGGAGACACGGGGCGAAGCACCAGAGCGTAACGACTTGTGTTGTGTAGCGACGACGGCCATCGGCACGGGCGCCGCGACGACAATGGGGACGATGAGCTCCACGGCCACCGGAACGCCCATGTCGTCCTTGACGAGTTACCCGGGGAGCACGTACAACAACACCAACAGCGTCTATGGCAGTGCGTATGGCGGGACGGGCTACGGAGGCGGCTATGGCAGTGGCTATGGCAGTGGTTATGGCGGCATGGGTGGTTACGGAGGGTATGGTGGTGGATACAGCAGTTATGGCGGCGGATACGGAGGGTATGGTGGGTACTCGCGCTTTGGTGGTGGGTATGGCGGTGGCATGATGGGTGGCGGGATGAACGGCATGATGGATCCCAACGGCCACATGGGCTGGCTCACGAGTTTCAATCAGATGGTGAGCTCCATCGGCCAGATCACCGACGTACGTAGCACACCTGCATGCATGGATTGTGGTCTTGACGCGTCCTGATGCGCTCTCTTTGGCGGTAGATGCTCGGCATGAACGCCGACGCGCTCCACTTTTGCATCAGTACGTTGCTACTCGCTCAGGTGATGGTGGCGGTGGGTCGAGGACGCCAAGACTGACGTGATGCGTGTCTTGTAGCGAGCTTTGTCAACTTTTTCGAGCGGATAGGAGGCATGTTTGCGGGCATCGCCGCCATGCTCTCGCCGCGTCCGCAGTTCCCACCGGGGCATCCTCGACACGGTACGACTCGTGCCAGCATGCACTCACAGAGACGTTTATACTCATGTGGGTCTTGTGCGCAGGCGAAGCCCAGCTGACGGAAGAAGAAGAAAAGAGTCGCGTCCGTCGCGTGCGGATATTCCAGTTCATGCTGAGTCTCGCGGCCATGGGCGCCATGTACAAGTTTGCGCGATGGCTCGCCAGTCTGCGTCGCCAACGACCGGCGCTGCTCGCGGCCGCGCCCGCCGCCACCGCTCGCAGCCTCGAGTCCATTTTCCGTCAGACCGTCGGCCCCACGCCACGTCGGCCACCGACCGCCGCGTTCTCCACGTTCAAATAGACGTTCTATTGATGCTGATATGCGTGTGTCTATGCATCTATCTATCCGCCGCTGATGGGAGGGATGAGTGCCACTTCGTCGCCGTCCTGCACGGGCGTCGCGTCGTCGGCGTACTCCAAGTTTTTGGCGAGTGTGATCGCTTGGATGGTCGTCGCCGCCTCGGGATAGCGCGCGCACAGCGCTCGTCGCACCGTCGCGAGCGTGCAGACCTCGTCCTGCAGCTCGAGAGTTTCCTCGCGCTTGCCTACGGCCTCGCGCACGGACGCGAAGAAGAGCACGCGGAGCTTCATCAGGTCGACTGGGTGAGTAGTGATGATATGATGCCCATGAGGTCGACCCAGTGCGAGGTCGTCGGAAGGTCGTCAGAAGGTCGCGCGACAGAGTGTAGATCGCGACCTTACCTGGAAGCGCCGGCCATTCGACGCGACGCCATGGGCAGCGCCAAGAAGCCATGGCGATACTACTACGTACTCACCTTCCCGCTGAGCACGCGCATGGCCAAGGACAAGGTATGTGGCCAGCGGGACACGTCCTGGACGTTGCTAGACTAATCGTGCTGTTGCCGTCAGCTCGCGAGCATCGTCGAGCTCACGGAGACCATGGAGCGACGCGAAGAAGAGTACGTGAGGCGCGTGGTGGCACGCAATGAGCAGCCGCGACCGCGCGCCCCGCCGTCGCCGCTGGTCGCGTACATTGCCTCGTGTCTGCGCTGGCTCAGTGGCGTCCTGATGGCGCTGGGACTCGTGCTCTTCATGGCCATTTACGTGCTGCACTGGAGTGCAATGAGCGAACAAATCCAGCCAATGGCGATCACCGTCGCGTACGGCGTCGCAGTCTTCGTGATGGTGTTCAATGGCCTGCTCTTCGTTTGTGTGAGTCAGCAACACACGCGTGTGCTCTACGTCTTGGCGTTTCTACTCGCTCTGACCCTCACAGGCATCGCGTTCATGCTGGACCAGCTCAAGAGCATTCGCGTGACGCAGTACGCGCTCTCAGACGCGTTGCGGCACTCGCGACGACAGTTTACGCCGCAGTTGGCCGACCTTGTGCTCAATGGCGGCGACTTGCCGTCGCTCTGGCATCGCTTCTTTGCGGACGGACCCGCGTGGTTCCTCCTCTGGCTCGAGCAACGCTGTTCCCCCACGGAACGTAGCGACGACGTGGACGGAAACGACTTCTTCACGCCCTTTTGGAAGGGAAACGTGAAGACATGCGCGGAAACATGCCTCAGCACGCATCTCTGGCTCGAAGGCATCGTGCAGGGCGTACTCACGACCTTCTTTGTGGTTCAAAGCGCCCAACTCGTGCTCCTAGGGTTGTTTCTGTGGTCACATGACTCGGATGTGGACGATAGTGTCCAGCGCAATGTCGCAGCCAGCAAAAACCGTCGACCGAAACGACGTCGTCGTCAAGATCGACGAGCGCAGCAACCCACGGACGCGTCCACTTGGTCCATCTTCTCGATCGTCAAGATATCCATCTTTGGTCTCTTTCTCTCAGGCACGACGCTCGTTGTGGTCGGAGGCACTCTGCTCAACTCGTGCGATTTTGATGACACGACTTCGTGGATTCTGATGAGCGTCACAGCCTTTGGAGTGATCCAGCTCGTCGTCGCGCTCTTAGCCAGTCTTGAATGGCGGACGCAGTTGGTCCAGTCGTTTCTCTTGGCTTCGCTGGCGCTTGAGTCTTACGTGAATGGATCTCTAGAGGCTCTCATCGCTGACCTTGCGATCGGTCCCCTCTCGTCAACAGGATCTTCATCATCTATGGTTGGTCTTCGTGACGCCTACGACTCAGTCTTTATGCAGACATGTCAGCCCGTTAAGCGTTGGCGTCTCCACGTCTGCGTTGACATGAGCACAGCGCCGACACCTCATGGACACAAGATGCTTCAGTTGTTCGACTCACCTGTGTGTCAGACCGAGTTTACGTCGCTGCTACTCGCGACGGCACAGCACTCTCTTACGCTCATCTCCTGGATGATGCTTGCACAAGCCATTGTGTTGCTGTGGTTCTTGTTGCCGCACATTCAGGCGCGATTCAAGAGTGCTCTTGCGGTTTGTTGCTGTGTCTCGGACATCTCCGTGTCGCCGTCTGTATCAATGAAGTCTCTAGCCGAGCAGAAAGCGGGGGACTCGTCGACATCGACATCGACGTCATGGCGTCAGCCCTCGCTTGCATTTGAGGAAGCGCAGCGTCTGTATCTCGAGACGCTCAAGTGCGCCGACACGACACGTCGACTAGCGGAAGCTGCTGCATTTGAAACAGAGTGGATGAAGATGACAGGACGCAAGACCACCGAGACTTCCAGCGGTGCTGTGATGTTCGTGACTCAGTTTGAGGCCATTACTCGGACGCTCATCCTCCGTCGCCTCATTGAGCGATGCAAACTCGACGTGAGTCTTAGTATCTCTGCTCATGGTCGCTGGCTTGTAGTGAAGATCTTTGCCTCGGACAATCTACTGATGACGACGCTTTGCCATGAATCAACGTACAAGCTTCAGGTGGCTGATGCAGTGGACCCAGGCAGAGCATTCTGGCAAGACATGCGCGAGGTCAAAGCAGACAATAAAGTGCTAGACCCTCACGTGATCCACCAAAAGTTCAAGCTCCTACTGCAGCGAGGCGCTGTCGCACAAAAGGAGGCTGAGCGCGTCCCGAGCGAGTCTCTGGCGAGCGTTTCCGCCCGTGTACACGCCCTCATGCGCATTCATCGCGCTAGTACGGACGCCTTACGCTGTCGAAACACATATTTGCCCTTCGTAGCGTATACCCCGCAGACGCATTTGCAGTATCTATACAAGAAGTACCCGAATCAGCTCGACATGGAGGGCGTGACGCGTCGATCGGCAGTGCTGCGTACGATCGACTGCCTTCGTCTCACTCGTCGAATCCTCGACACTGAGTTTGATCTCGACCACATGCGGCATCAAAACATCCTGGTCGATTTCACCAGTCTCCACAGCGCCAGTCGTCTGGATGTGACCTCTAGGGACACTCTCCTGTCGTCTTGGGTGGCATTCTGGCGGCCGCAGTACCTCCCAGGCGAATTTGAGCCGGAGACACACTGGTTTCTGAACCAACTCGGCCGTCTCTCACCGTTTCGACAGCCGTTGCGCGACGTCCGCGATTACTTTGGCGAATGCATCGCGTTCTACTTTGCGTGGCTCGCTTTCTACAACCAGTTGCTGCTTCTCCCAACTGTCGCTGTCGTCATCTTGCTGGCTGCTCATTTATTGGATATGTCGCCGCTGTCGACCCTCGCGGCGTTCTATCGCTCATCACACTCGGCCAAAACCCCCTTCCAACCCCCCGCTTTTGTTATGCGCAAGAGCTCGATGGCTTTCGGCCTGAGCATTGTGTTGTGGGGTTTCATCTTTGCCAAACTATGGAGTCGACGCAGCGTGTGGTACCAGCTCGAGTGGGGAATGACCGACATGGAGCTGGGAATGACCGATCGAGCCAATTTCCGAGGCGAAACACGCCGAAATCCTATTACTCAGCAACTTGAGATCCATTTCCCTGGTCACAAGCGGCTTAGACGACAGGTCACGTCCGTGCTGGTCATTCTCGGCGTGAGTGTCGCGCACTTGATTCTGAGCACGCTCTTATTGCTGTCCCAAGGCGTCTTTGCACAATGGATCGGTCTTCGCGGTGGCGTGACGCTGAGTCTTGTAGGTCTCTCACTTATGATCCAGTGGAATGGCGATCATATCTCCATGCTCAGCCATTATCTGAGCGAATGGGAAAACTATCAGAACGAGCCAGCATTCCAGCAAAGCGTCATCTTCAAAGTACTCGCATTGCAGATCGCCAACACGTATGCGCCGCTCTGGATCATCGCGTTCGGCTTTTGGTCGTTTGGCGACATCGGCCGCAGCATTCCGCTGCTGGATTCGGTGACACGAGCCTTCAGAGACCGCGTGGAGTCCCACACGGACGCGGTTATTGAACTCCAGCTCGTGCTGTGGCTCATTTTCCTCACGCGGATCGCCTCACATATGACGGCAATGATCCAGGGCGTGCTCCGTGAGAGTCAACGGTCGGAGGTTTCGACCGAACGCTCAGTACCCAGCCTCCACGTCGAGACAGAGCTTGCCTTAGGTATCTATCGAGGATCCTACGAAGACTACACAGAGATCGTCATGCAGATCGGCCTTATCGTCATGTTTTCCAGCATATTTCCACTCGCACCGGTCCTCGCTTTCGTGGAATGTGCGCTTGAGCTCCGTCTCGACGCTCTCGATCTCTGTCTATTCCTACGACGACCTAATCCGGACGTGGCTGATGGCATTGGACCATGGTCCACCGCCGTGGACGTGTTGCTTCAGCTCGGTCTACTCGTGAATCTAGCACTCCTCTATTTCATGGCGAGCAATTACAGCTCGTGGAGTCTCGTACGACGTCTTGGTGCGTATCTGGGCTGCGTGGTCTTGGGCTGGTTGGTGACTCAGCTACTTTATGCAATGGTTCCGTCATCAAGCGACAGTGTACGCGAAGCCCAAGCACGGAACGCGTTTCTTATTGACCGGTACTTTGGCTCTGACCGACAGAGTAACTACTCGGATGACGCGGGAGGATCTGATACGAAACGAGACGCAGTCGCAGCCATGACCGCCGAGTACGAAGCCGCGATGAACGTGGAGGAGACGAGTGCAGACACAACTCACGAGGTCCAGCCCGAACACTATCGCGAGCGTCTCATGCTGCTGCGTCGACTCAACGTCGCACTCCGACGACAGGGTGAGACAGCAGACTTGGCGGACTTGGAGCTTTCGGTGCAACACGACACGGACGCGGAGAAAGAGGAACACGTCGAGGACCAGGATGAGAGCAGCGAAGAAGAGGAGCAGATGATTGTTGGCTACATTCGAAGGCCTCTCGCTCCTCCTGAACCAGTGGTAGAAGACGTTCCCAAGGTAACTGAGCCTGTGCCGCCAGCAGCAGAGTCGGCGACGGCTCCTCTTCCTTCTGCTCCTCTCTCACCACCTTTTCCACCACCAGCTCCGTACCATCGCGCTACACTCTCAGGAATGGAAGCGATCCAAGTTGCCAGTCAGCGCGACCGCTTCGATTTTGCCCAAGGAGCTGAATGGCGAGACTCGGAGAGTCCCAAGGTGAAATCTCCACCCACTCGAAGACGATTCAGTCTCTTTAGCCGAAAGAAACAAGCCAGTAGTGAGTCTCTTGAGGCTGCTCAAGCATCAAGTGCAGCGACCACGCCAGTTGTGCAGCTCTCTGGGCTGGACGCAGTGCATGAAGCCACACGACGCGATCACTTTGATTTTTCTGCCGATCGTACGTCACGTAGTTCTCTATTTATCATGTGCACTCATCCTGACTCTTGTTGTTTTGGTTAGCATGGCGTGAAGGCGGTGCGACGTTGTAGGCTTCTGCTTATATATCACCCATAGATCGACGGGATGAAGCCGGTTTGAAGGTGGTTTTGAACCTGACGACGGCCGAGTGCGGCTCTTCTCGGTACTAATACTGGCGAATGTCGTGCAGCTGGGGCAAGAGGCCGTCCTGATCGACGATCTTCTCAAGACGGAGAGCAGTGTTGGCGCTTTTCCGCGACGTGTGCGGCACTCGTGACTCAAACGCCTACGAAACCTCATGAGTCAGCAGGTCAGCAACCGCTATAATCAATGAGAATGCGCTTTATGACCTGTGTGGGCGACCCTGGCCTTGTGCTGGACTTGATACGAACCCCAGGCTGATCTGACTTGACAAGCGAAGTCGCAGCGGTCAATTTCACAGGTGAAGACGGGCTTCCATCCGTGAAGAAGCCTTCCTGGTCGAGTGCAATGCGTCGTCGTAGCTCCTGAGTGTCGGGGAGACAGAACTTGGCTAGGAAGTCCGTCCCAGGGGTGCTCCACGTCGTCGCAGGCGACTCAGGACGATGACAATAGTCACTTGGCGCCTTGTAGGGCGTCTTAATGTGGTCGTTGCGACGCGCAGCCTCGGTCTTGAGCTCGTACGCGCTCTCAGTGCGCACAGTCGTGTGGAACGGCACCGGAGAAGACGATGAAGGCAACGTCGCAGTTACTGCGGAGATGCTGAACCTGGTCGGTCGACGACTGATGTCTCGAGCGTGACTCTCATGGTGTTCAGGTGATCGCAGCACGTCTTCCACGCGTCGGAACGCGCCCAGAGTCTCGAAGGAGCAGCGAGTGGAGATGGCCACGTCTTCCACCCGAGAGGCGACGGAAGACGGCAAGGGTGAATACGAAGGCGGGGGCATCTCTCCGATAATCAACTCGGAGGGTTGTTCTAAGGAGGTCACAAGGACTCGGATGAGGTGTATTGGTAAAATTAGAGCTCGGCGACTCTGCTTTCTGTCTCTCTACACCTCGCAGTGCGTCTGCCAGCGCCACTCGTAGTGCTGCAACGCGTTGATGAAGTGCACGAGCGCCGCGGCCACGACACAGATGTGCCAGAGCTGGTGGCTCGAGAACCAGACGTCGAAGCGGCCAGGGTAGAAACGCTCTGGGAAGCGCGTCGCGTAGATGATCGCTCCGAGCGTGTAGAGCAGACCCATGAGCAACAACGGACCAATCATCACCGTCACGTGCGGATCAAAGAGTCCAAATTGCCAGATGAGATGGCTAATGGGCACCAAGCCAAAGAAACCAAGGGAGAGGAAGATGGCCGTGCGCATGAAGAGGTACTTGGGCGTACTGAAGGCGGGGACGAGCGTCACGGCGAACGTGAGCGCGGCCATGACGGAGATGGCCGTGAGGTACAAGCGGAGGATCCACGGATGGCAGTAGAACGAGTAGTAGATCATCGGGTAGAACGACCCAGCGATCATGACGGTGATACCGGCGTAGTCGAGACGCGAGAGGAAGAAGTACGCCGGCTTGCTGTAGACGAAGAGCAGGTGGAACGTCGCACTGCACGTGAGACAGATGACGGCGCTCACCATGAACACGTAGATGGGCCAGTGCGGCACGTGGTGCGTGTCGACGGTCGAGATGATGTGGATGCCATTCTTGACGCTCTCCACGAGGCCGTGGAACTCGTCCACCGCGTACTTCATCGTGAGATCGGCGCCGACCTGGCTCGCCACACCCTGGAGGAACGACGAGAAGCCTTCTACGCGATGGTTGAGCGTCTCGCGCAGGATGGCGATCTGCGCCGAGTCTGTGACGTGCACGAGGCGGTCCTTGAGCACCGTGAGCTCGTTCTGCATGAGCGTCATCTGCGTGGCGACGCCCTGCGACAGATCGTCGACGTTCTCCTCGAGAATCGCGTGGAACTTTTCAAGACTTGGGATCTGGTGCAGACTGTGTTCGAAGATCGCACTGGCCACTTGGTAGTAGCGACGCTGCTGCTCCGGCGGCACGAGACTGCCACGCGTGCGCGGACACTGCTCCGGCAGACACGTCGTGTAGAAGAGGCGGTTGGTGTGACGGCCGTCCTCGACGTAGAGGCTCTGCGGCGTAAGCACGCAATAGGCCTGTCCGCGCCACGCGTCCGTGGTGTTGCGCATACCCAACGCACTGGTGGAAAGCGAGAGGTACGCCATGAGGAAGACGAAGATGAACGAGCCGATCATGTGCGTCCAGACGTTGAGTGTTTCGTTGTGCAGCTCAAAGAGCGACATGAAGCACTCGCGGAAGGAGTAGTGAAGACGATAGCCCGAGTGGATGTACGAGTTGTCGGCGAGGTACGCAAAGCCCTCTTGGTGGAGATTCTCGAACGAGTGGAGCCTGGTGGGGCGCTTGCTGGCCATGGTGGTGGTGGTGGTGGTGGTGGTCGTGGTCTCGGTCACGCCGCTGGCCGAGCGCTTGCGCTGCATGGCCGACGAGGAGCTCTTCTTGGTCATGTACACGAGCGGCTCCGAGTCCATGGTGGTGCGTGTGCGTTCCCGGCCACGTAAAAATACACAGCCAATCGAAAACTAACCACTGCACCGTCCAGCATTCTGGACGGGAAGTGCCGAGGAGAGACGGGACGCGGGACTGACGCGGCGCCGTCAGTAGACGGACTTGCCTCTCTTGGTGATGTCATCATCCGGACGCCGATGCGAAACGGTCAGTGGATGGTGTATACTATACAGGGTGCATCCGATTCTCAGATTCGATTACCGGTGAGCGGACCGGTGTTTGTTCTCGCAGCTGTTTTACCCAATTGCACACGTTCTTCTCTCTCATTGGCTGAAATCCATGTCACAATTGACTACGTACACGGGTCTTCTTATCTCTGCGTCTGGGTTCGCCACTTCATCTTGAGTCGGATCCGCTCCCCTCGCTCCCCCTCCGCTCCCCCAATATCCCCCATGGACGCCACCAAGCCTCTCGGCGGTCTGCTCGACAAGCTCGTCAAGCGTCTTGCGCGTGTCGAGGCCCAGTTGGGTCTCGCTAGCGATGTCTCGCCTGTGTCGAGTCCGCGTGCCGCGGCGGCCGCCCCAGCTGCCCAGGCCGTTGAGCTCTCGCCAGCGCTCGTCGCCTACGATGCGTACTCGAACCAGTACCTCCCTCCGTTCCTCGCCGTTGCCAAGAAGCTCGGTGACGACGCTGCCAAGCTCGCGGAGGTCACGGAGCGCGCCTTTGCCGCCCAGCGCGCGTACTTGCTCATGGCGAGTCAGTGCAAGAAGCCTGCAGCGCTCAACCCAGAGCACTTGAAGGACATCCAGGCCGCCTTGAAGGAGGTCAACTCGTTGCGCGACAACCGCAGCGACTTTGCCAACCACCAGAACATGGTCAACGAAGGCATCCAGGCGCTCGGCTGGCTCTGTGTCGAGCCTGCTCCAAAGCCGTTCATTGAGAGCTACATTGGCGGCTCGGACTTCTGGGGTAACAAGATCCGTGTGCAATACAAGTCATCCAACCCAGACCAGGTCGAGTTCGTCACGAGCTTCAAGGCGCTGCTGATCGAGCTCATGGCGTACGTGAAGGAGCACCACTTGACTGGTGTGACCTGGAACCCACAGGGTGGCGATGCTGGTGCTTATGTCCCAGCCGCTGCGGCTCCAGCGGCCTCGGCTGCGCCTGCTGCTGGTGGCATCAACTCCGTCTTCGCTGGCATCCGCTCGATTGACCAGAGCGCTGGCCACACTGCTGGCTTGCGCAAGGTCACCAAGGACATGCAGACGTGGCGTTCCGAGTACAAGGGCGACGGCGCTGCGCCAGGTGCCCCAAAGGCTGTTGAGAAGAAGGCTGCTGCACCTGCGGCTGCCCCAGTCAAGGCCAAGACCCCAGTGTGCGAGCAGCGCAACGGCAACTGGTTCGTTGAACACCAGGTCGGCGGTGCGCCAGTGACCATCAAGGACTTGAACATGAAGCAGCAGGTGTACGTCTTTGGCTGCCAGGACGCTGTCATTATCCTCGAAGGCAAGGCCAAGAGCATCGTGCTTGATAACGCCAAGAAGACCAAGTTGCTCTTCGACGACGCCGTGTCGAGCATTGAAATCGTCAACTGTAAGAACGTGCAGGTGCAGTGCAAGGGCAAGGTGCCTTCGGTGGCCATTGACAAGACGGACGGCTGCCTCGTGTACGTCTCGTACGAGGGTCGTGACGTGCAGTTCGTGACGTCCAAGAGTTCGGAGATGAACGTGGCCTTCCCAACCTCGCCAGAAGGCGACGAGTTTGTCGAGAAGCCAATTCCAGAGCAGTTTGTGCACCGCATCCAGGCTGACCAGACTTTGTCGTCGGACGTCTCGGACTTGTACACGCACTAGAAGAGACGGAGGCATTCATGTCGTAGCTGTCACTCGCTTATGAGGATAAGTAGAAAGCGCCTGTGTTTTTTTTGTGTTGAGTTGTGTGTGTGGCTCTATTCTTTCCATTGGCGTCTTTTCAAGATCACATATACCTCTTCATCAATGGGCAAGGCGACAACAGGAGCACGAGGAACGACGCCATCGGCACGTGCGTCGCCAGTGCCCAAGACCGCGCCAACAGAGAATCCAGAGGCCAACGAGCCAGTCCCCGTTGCACCTGAGGCGGATGCTCATCGTCCGCCCGGTTCACTGCTCTCTCTAGCGGAACTCGAGGCTTTTGAGAATGCCTCATCCTCCTCTGACAAGCTGCTGGTACTCTTGGACGCGCTCCACGTACAGCACTACCCAGCGAACCCGCGTTCGACTGTTTGGGTGGACTTTTGCTTTGATGTGCTGTGTTTCGCTCGCGAGGAAGCACGAATGACGGAATACAAGACGCTCGTGCTCCTGCAGATCGCCGACCAAGTGTTTCGCTTTGCTACGACGTCCCAATCGGATGCAATGTCGTCGTTGCAGAATGTGTACACGGAGTTTCGAGAGCTTGTGCGCTCACACAGCATTGCAACTGACGATAGCGAGGGTGTCGAGCGCTTCAACACGTCGGACGTAACGCAGATCGTGACGTTCATGGGCGCCACGTTCTTCCGTCACTTGTCAGCGTACCAACATGTCTTCCAGTACGCGCGCCCGACCGTAGTCCGACTCGTCGAGGTGGAAGTCGAGTCGCCACTGCCACCGCCGCCACTGAATCTCGCGACAACGATCGCACAGGAACCACAAGCACAATGAGAGACGGAATGAGGAGCAGGGGCGTTCAACTAACCGTTCTTGCTACTATTGCATCGCTTCTGTATCTCTGTCTGTGTGTCTGATTGATTGAGTGGGGATCCAACGTTGCTCTCTTACCGCTGAAAGAACTGCGTGATCGACTCCGCATTCACTTCCTTCAACGAGTTGATCGTACCGTTGAGAATAATGAACGATCCGACAATCTGCGTCGTTCGGATCGTAAGCCCACGCGGGAAGAGGATCGCGAGCGCCGCAGCGGCCAGGAAGCGTGATCGCGGCGCAATCGTGTTGGGCACACGGGACTCCGAGTGGCGGATAAAGTCCTGCATGTGCGCCGCGTACGGCTTCTGCGGGTTCATCAGCTTCATCGTACTCAGGTTGTGCGGCACGTGGGAGAGGTAACCAGCAACGCAACCAGCAACCATACTACCGATGGCATTGCTCAGGGCCGGGCTGGTGGTAATTGGGATACGCTCTTCAAAGTAGTCCGAGAGCTGGTTGAGACCAATGCCGAAGATGACTTCACGCAATGCTCGTGGCATGAAACCACGCATCCATCGCGTCGTCATGGGCTCTGGGTTCATGTGACCAGCGTTGAAACCCTCCAAGATACCACTGATTGGTGTCATGATGATACCTGGCGTGATGGCCTCGGCCAGGCGCACGAGCTGCGGGTTATCATACGAGTCGGCATCCACGTGTTTCTCCATGAGATGACGAATACCCTTGAAGCCGTTGATATAGACCACTCGCGTGGGGATCTGCATGCCCATGTTCGGGAAGAGCGTGCTTGGGGTCTGACCGGTCAAGCGCGCGTTTAACAGCGAGTTCATAGCACTACGGTAGAAACTCTCGAGCGCGGCCGCGACCGACGTGGCAAAGTAGGGCGTGGGCTTGGCATGCTGCTCGAGCAGAGGCGTCTGCAACAGCGCGGCCTGTCGTCGGATCTCCTTGCTCAGACTGTGGATGACTTCGCGCGACGTGGTCTTGTCCTCGAGCAGCTCATCGAGCGCATCCGAGTGGATAGCAAAGGCGCTGACGGGCGTCACGCATCGACAGGAGACGGCCGCGGGGTCTCGCAGCAGCGCGTGGTTGGCGCCGACGGCGTGTCCGGGCGTGACGACGGCGATCTGGTGCACTTGGCCGTTGATGAGCTTGGTGCTCTCGACGCGGCCGTCCGTGACCACGAGCAGCTCCGTCTGCGGCTCGCCCTGGTGGTAGATGACGCGGCCCTTGGGGTAGGTCACGCGCGAGGCCTTGGCGCAGATCTTGCGCAGCGTGGGCTCGGAGCAGAGCGCGAAGATGCCGCAGGACGCCGCGTACGTCACACACTCGTCCATGATCGCGTGCCAGTGAGTGAGTAAGCCAAAGGCAAAGTGGGAATGGTTGCCGCAAACACCTTACCACGTGCCGACGAAATGGGTGGGTGGGTTTAGTCCACGGGTTTTGGCCGCCGATCGACTTCGACCACAAGAATGGAAGCTGAAGATCTGGGACATACGGGTGGGTTTCGACGGATGTTCGAACAGATGAGACCCGTGGATGGATCGAACCCGTGTATGCTCAAACTGAAGGAGGAGAGGAGAGGAGGGGACGAATGAGGGGACGGGGTCCAAGCAGAATGTAGCCATGTTGTGCAGCTCTTCACTTGCTGTTGAGCACGCGGAGTTGCCGCGGACTTAGGATCTGCGTGCGTCCGGCGGCGGCGACGCTCACGGGCTGACGACGAGGCGTCTTGCGGATGGCTGTGGGCGGCTGCGTGGGTGCGAATAGACTCAGGCGGTGGACGGGCTTGGTGCCGACGATCGGCGGGAGGACGGATGGTGGAGCGCGCACGATCTCCTCGAGTACGCTCTCACGATCGCCGTCTCCGTCTTCTGTCTTGCGAGGCGTGTTGGACGATCGTCGACGTCGCAGCGATGCAGCAGTCCCAAGATGGCTCGCCTCGGTCTCCTCCAGCAGCTCTTGGACTTCCTCAATCACCGATTCGGCCGCGAGTTCCTTCTTCCGCTCGCGCGAGTCATAGTCCACAGCGAACTTCCATGGCCGTCGGCTCAGCTCCATGTCACCTTGCATGAGAACACCCAGACATTCGCCACTCAGCGACCAGACTTTGACGTGGCGATCGAACGATGCTGTGATCAGACTCTCGGGTTCGTGGATCATCTGAATCGAATAAACGATGTCGCCGTGGGCCTTCCACTGTTGAAGGCACGTCGGAGCGCTCTCAGTGACAAGCGGCATGCCCGCCGAGAAGAAGAAGGAACTCGTGGGGTCGCGTCGCTGGAATGCCGCCCACTCTGGTCCGTTCTTGAATTTCCGCACCATGCTCTCGGCGTTGACACGGAGATTTCGGCGTGGGTTCACGCACTCGACCGGCCGGTCAAGACGACGCATGTTGTAGTCTTCTTCGAGCTTTGTAAGGATTGGAAGGAGATCCCAGATCGCCACGACGCCTTTGTCATCGCCTGTGATCACGAGGTACGACGAGAACGCGTCGGGATCGTCGGTGGATACTGGTCGATAGACCGCAAGGCAATTGACGGATGTGATGCCGCCTCCAACAGCGGGGATTCGCTGGTTCCGGAAGCGATAGACGCATTTGCCTTTAAATCGACTCGGCCGAACACCCCAGATGCATAGATTGCCCATGTTGTCGCTTGCTAAAAGTAATGGGAATTGATCCAAGAACTGCAATGCAAGGATCCCACTCACGTGGCCGATGCACGTGCCATCAAAGCGGCCAAATTCAAAATCCCAGAGCTGCAGCGAGTGATCTGAGGCACCTGAGGCGATCAATGACAGATGATACGAGAAACTGAGCGCAGAGATGTCGGTCGTGTGGCCTCCGGTGAGTCGACGCAGCAAAACACCACGCTCAGACTCGCTCTCATCGTGAATGGCGATGGTTGAGTCCCACGACACACTAATCACCGCCATGTGCTCGGCGCAGTAGCAGAGCCGCGTGATTTCAGATCGATGGGCGCGATTATCAGAGTCGGGATACGCAAATGTCTTCATTTGTGAGCCGTTGAGGTAGTCGAAGACGTGAATATCACCTTCGTGGTCACCGACGATAAGCTTGCGCTCGCGGGAATCGAGACACAGCGCCGTGAGATCGAACGGACTCAGCCCACTACACGGTTAAAGTCAAATCAGCCCACTTGACTGGTCAATGATTCAAATTCATCACGTACCGATATACTCGCAGCAGTTTACCAAGACGCGCGTCCCAAATCTTGACATCTTTGCCCGCAGCGGTGATGAACGAGAGCGACGTGGGGTTGTAGAGCGCCGCAAAGACTGGATGGTCGTCGGTGAGCTTTGGGTTTTCCAGCTTCTCATAGTCAAATTTTATAAGCTTCTTCCCAGCAGCTACGATGCGTTTCTGTGACGTCACCGACACAATTTTGTTGACATGACCCATACCTTCGGCTGTAAATGTCTGCATACACGCAAAGTTCCGGATATCCCAGACTTTGAAGACACCATCAACGTCTGCCGTGATGATTTGCGGTGTGTCAGGAATGATCTCGACACCACAGAGACTGTTGTTATGGCCGTGAAGACGGAGAATGAGCTGGTCCACGTACGGATTCCAGACAAGAACATCGAAATCAAAGCCCGCCGAGACAAGGAAGCGGTATTCCGATGAATACGCGAGTGCCCGCACGCCTTTAGTGTGACCGTCGAGCTTTTGCTTGTGTTTCCCCGTATGCACATCCCAGAGTCGGATTGTACGGTCCATACTGGCCGATGCGAGCGACTCGAGTGTCGGTAGTGTGAGTAGATCAAGCACCATGTCGTCATGCGAGCGTGTGAGCACTCGACCTCGCGATTCACCGCCCATGTGGTGCTTCTCCTCCATGCGATCAGCGTCCCAGGCATAGACAGTTCCGCTCACACCTGCTGAGAACAGCGTTGGCGACTCAGGATACCATTTCAGACATGTCTGAGACGTCGGTGTGTGGCAGCTTTTGAGCAAACGCAGTGTCGTGTCATCATAAAAGCGGAATTGCAGATCTGAGGACGCGACGATAAACTGTTCGAGCTTGGGCAGGTGTTCGGCACACTGCACAAAGCCCTCAGGCGAACGAATAGTTCGCGTAAGCTCGCAATTGGAGTTGTAGAGCTTAAGTACGGAGCTGCAGTTCTCGATGAGCCCCACGAGGTCGTTACCCGGGAAATAGTAGATCTAAACAGGGTAGAAACAGTCAGTCAGCGGCGAGCTATGAGCGTGGAAATGCCGACGAAAAGGCGAGCGACCAACCGACATGATCGATGAACGTGCTGTGCTTGGACGCGTCCTCCCACGGCACGTGGTGGTAGTGCTGGATGGCGTTGGGCTGGTGGCTCTTGACGGTGAGTCCCGTGTCAACGATGAAGGACGTGAACTCTTCCCATTCCATGGATCCATCGCCGTTAATGTCGATCTGCGCGAAGAGTTCGCATAGGTTGGCGATAAGCTGACGCTCGGATAGATTCCGCAGTCGCGAGTTCTCGACTGTGGACTCGCTACTCTGCACGAAGCGTACCATCACATATATGAATTCGGCGACGGAGAGTCCGCGGTCTTTCTGCTGGAACTCTTTGCGTAGCGAGCTAACCTACAAAGTTGCAGGCTCGTTAGTAGCATTCTCAACTCTATAGCAATGCAAAGTATCGTGCCTTCTCCATGTCCATCATCATCATAATGTCCATCGTAAAGCCCTTCTCCGGATCTTGCTCGTACGGCCGGTGCAAAACCGGCTTGGCATCCTGACTAGCACACACACCATTTCAGACTTATCCACTTTCTTTAGCATGGCTAGCATCTCCATACGTGAGTACTTCGGTCAGGAAGGCCTTGGGCTCACCGCTGTCGTCGTGCTGCGTTGCCATTGTCTCAAGTGACCCTTGATGCTCACAAGAGGCTAACCTATCATTAGCATAGTCTGGTTTGAAAAGGATGGAACGAAGCTAATATTTTCCATTTACCCTTAGACTAGCCTAGCTTTCTGAGTGGAGCTGTTCACACAGACAAGCTGAGAAGACCGATCAGAGAAGAAGATGGCGAGTGCATACACGGCTCTTGTTGTGGGCTCCACGGGTGCTGTGGGTCGCGATGTGGTGGCGGAACTCGTCAGTTCGGCCAAGTGTGCCAAGGTCATCGCGTTGACGCGTCGCGACATCCCGCAGGACCAGTGGAGTAAGACGTTTCCCCAGTTGGATGTGGAGGCGGCCAAGAGCAAGCTCGAAGTGCGTGCGGTGGACTTTGACAAGCTCAGTGCCGACGATGTGAAGCGTGGTGACGAGAAGGTGGACACCGCTTTTTGCTGCTTGGGAACAACCCGCCGAGGTGAGGAGGAAGGGATCGAAGAAGGGATTTTGTCGGACAGTCGATGCTGATCAGTGTGTGGTCTTCGTAGATGCTGGCTCACCTGAAGCTTTCCGCAAGGGTGGGTGGTTCGCTACCTTGCTTATGAGGGTACCTTCATAGTTGATCTGATGACTAACTGTTTCGATGGACCTCCAGTTGATTTGGAGTACGTGACGCGCTTCGGAGAGCTCACCAAGGCCGCAGAGGTGCCATACTTTGGCCTGTTGACGTCGATGGTGCGTTCTTTTACCGTGAGTTACTTATCTTACGATGTATATGAACTGAGTGCAATCAACTACCGTAGGGATCGGACAAGAACAGCTGGTTCCTTTACCCGCAGACCAAGGGCGAAGCTGAAGAGAACATTAAGAAGCTGAGCTTTGAGCGCACGTCCATCTTCCGTCCTGGACTCATTAACCGCGGCGAATTGGCTCGCGCTGTGGAGAAGGCTGCTCTCTGGGTCTCGCCTTCGGTAAGAGAGAATGACACGAGACTCTACGGATCCAAATCTAAGTGCTATCATGCGTTTCACTAGGTCACCACCGTCGCAATCGCCAAGAGCATGGTGAAGGACTTTGAAGAAGGCGCCGCTGGCCTCAAGGAGTGGAGCAACGGTGAGATCAAGAAGTTCCAGTAAGAAGCTCAGGGATGCATGTACAGGCAGTCAATGAGCCTCTGAATTCGTTTGCTATGAAAGATGAGACGCATACTTTGGTACACTCGCCTACGGTATACAAATTCATACACTCGCTTCCTGCGCCTGTCTGTGACCCGAAATGATTATGCAAATGGCCGCTTCATAATCGTACTGAATATCTGCGAATCACCAGCCAGCTCGGTATCAGGAGTTGTTAACGAGCTTCTGGCGTTGATCCATTTGCCAGGTCTCACCACAAGCCCATCATGTCGTCTCCCTCTGCCTACACTGCCGCTGTCGCGGGCTCCACGGGTGCCGTGGGTCGCAACCTCGTTGCAGAGCTCGTGAGTTCCACCAAGTGCGCCAAGGTCATCGCGTTGACGCGTCGCGAGATCCCTGAGGACCAGTGGCCGGCGTCCTTTCCTCAGTTGGATCTGGAGACGGCCAAGAGCAAGCTCGAGGTGCGTAAGGTGGACTTTGAGCAGATCACTGCGGACGATCTGAAGCGCAGTGAGAAGATTGACGCTGCGTTCTGGTGTTTGGGCACGACACGCAAAGGTACGGGCAGTCTCTCCACCTACGGCATTCTTGTTCTTGACATTCAGCTTCGTGCTATCTGGGTAGAATCCGTCACACCTGAGGGCTTCCGCAAGGGTACGTTACGGCAATCCGAGCTCTTGTTTCCATGGGCTCACTCGTTCGTTGGTTGATGCGCCTACGTAGTGGATTTGGAGTACGCGACTCGGTTCGGCAAGGCTTCCAAAGGTGCCAACGCTACCTACTTTGGCATTTTGACAACGATGGTATGTCCGCTTCCTTGATTCTTACGTTCATATCTAACTAATAGACGCGATGCTGATTCTCGTAGGGAGCGCACCCGGACAGTTGGTTTCTCTACGGACAGACTAAGGGCGAGGCCGAAGAGAACATAAAGAAGCTCGGTTTCGAGCGCACGGGGATCTTCCGCCCAGGCTTCATCGACCGTGCAGAGATGTCCCGTCCAATCGAAAAGGTTCTGCATTGGATCCTGCCGTCGGTATGTTCACAGGTGTAGAACGCACACCGCCTCAGTGGTAACTAACTCATTTTGTGGTGACTAGATCTCTACGCGCTCCATCGCCAGGAGCATGCTCAAGGACTTTGAAGACGGCACCAGTTCCGTGACCGAGTGGAGCAATGGCGACATGAAGAAGACGCAGTAAGGGACTATTTGTGACGATAGCTCTAGTAGTGATAATGTGAATCAACAACAAACTTGGAGTATCGAATCCACATTCTGTCATCTATTGGACGCATGTAGAGACTGTTGATCGTCTCAGAGCCCAAATCCACTCGCTGGGGGGGGGGGGGGGGGGGTGTCACTATGTCCAGGAAAATCCTCTTGCTCGCTTTTTATGCGTAAACAACTCAGGGGCAAGTCAATTAGGTAGTCGTCACGCGCAAGCAAAAACACTGGCATGATGATGGTGGACGTGGTTAGGCCAACACCGGGCTCAAGATACCAAAAGTAGGTGATAAAGATTCTGCCTCATACCCAATCACCACACTTACACGTACCTTTTCATGGAACGTTTTAGATTGAAATGACCTTTATTTGGTATTTTGTTGTCTCACAGAACCAACACTCTGTTATTGGCATACACTCTCGTGGTTGTTGATGTGCTTCGGGTCTCCAGCGGCTAATTGATCAATTCTCCAAGCACAACACAAGCCACCACCTCCTTCCATCCACTATGGCGACCTCTTCAGCATACACGGCCGTCGTCGCAGGCTCCACGGGCGCCGTCGGCCGGGAGCTCGTCGCCGAGCTCGTTAAGTCCGCCAAGTGCACGCGAGTCATCGCCCTCGCGCGTCGCGAGATCCCCCAGGACCAGTGGGCCAAGTCGTTCCCAGACCTGGACATGGAGACAGCCAAGAGTAAGCTCGAAGTGCGTGCTGTTGACTTTGAGCAGCTGAGTACGAGTGACGTGACGCGTGGCAACGAGAAAGTGGACGCGGCGTTCTGCTGTTTGGGCACGACGCGAAAAGGTACGAGCGATCATTCTCGCTGTTGCAGGTGACATAGACTCACATCCTGTGACTTGCTTTTGACAAACAGACGCTGGGTCAGACGAAGCCTTCCGTCGAGGTACGCGACTGTGCCCAAGTGGAGTGGAAGATCTCTTGATCTAACTGGATTGTATTGTAGTCGACTTGGACTACGTCACGCGCTTTGGCCAGGCCAGCAAGACAGCACAAGTGCCGTACTTTGGCCTCTTGACATCTATGGTACGTGCTGTAGGCCTCTTGAACGGTTGATCACAATCATCTTATCGTTATCTGATCAACAGAGCGCCAGTAAGAGCAGCTGCATCATGTATTTGCGAACCAAGGGAGAAGCAGAGGACAACATCACCAAGCTGGGGTTTGAGCGGACCTCCTTCTTCCGCCCTGGCCCTCTCAACCGAGGCGAATCGATGCGCCCCGTCGAGAAAGCGGCACTCTGGGTCTGGCCTTCGGTACGTCACAAGTGAACTGGAAGATATACTGCTAAATGGACTGACTGACGCCTACTACAGGTCACAACGCTCGCCGTCGTCAAGAGTATGGTGTCTGACTACGAAAGCGGCTCGCTCGGATTGAACGAGTGGAGCAACGGGGCCATCAAGAAGCAGGGATGAGTCATATATCAAACGAAATATCAGCATAGCCCATTGTTTTGCCCTATTTTCAGCCTGCTTCCCTGCATAACACGCCTCAGATCAAGGAGTGAGTGGGAGTCCAATGCTCTCACTCGCTTCGGCCGCGTCTGAGGAGCCGATGACAAACTCAGCAGCCATAGAGGTGAATGGTGGCGGCGACGATGCCTCTGACTTACCATCTCAGTAAGTGGGGAGGAACCATCGCCGATGAAAACCCATCTGACACGCTTGCTTTGAGAACAGAGGGACACAACATGACGAGATCCAAGTCAATGTCTCCGACGCAGTGCCGACTACCAAGGTACGGCCGTAAGAATGGCTTGAAGCCTTTTGCTGACGTATTCTACAGCTAGGACACTTGGATCCCGTCCCGATGACGCCGTTGAACGTCACTGAAGACATGGCCAAAAAGAAAGAGGACGCCCATTTGTTCGAGAAGTACCCACTCTACGGCTTTGCTCGCGACCATTTCCTTCTCTCAGCACCGAGAAAGTTTCCGTTTGGTCGGGCCAAGGCGTTCAATCTCGAAGCACGGCTGCAGTGGGAGCGCGAGCTCTTGACTTCACCACTCACCAAACTCACGGGAGACCAAGCCAAGCTGGCCCTCCAGGCCTTCCGGAACATTTCGGGTTTCATGGGCAATCGGTCCAGTGGCAAGGGGCAGATTGACCATTGCTTCAAGCTCTTGCGCAACGTCATGCCCAAGCCCACAGCCATCAAGGACGAGATCTACTGTCAACTCTGCAAGCAACTCACACGGAATCCCAATAGGTAAGGCCTCGGGAGACTCTGAACCCTTCAAAATTGCTGATTCTTGGATTTGCACCCACTAGCAACGCCGCCCTCAACGGCTGGCTTCTGCTGCATGCCTGTGTTGTCACGTTTCCATCGTCCAAGGCACTGTCACCATATCTCGAGAGCTTCGTTATGAGTCACATTGGCGTAACCGAGTCCAAGGTATCTCAGTTTGCGTCTGGCTGCCTTGCTGCTCTTCACCACTGGACCAAAGTCAGCGAGCGAATGGAATTGCCCAGTCTGCGAGAGATTGAGGCACTACGAGACCTCACAAACGTCGAGCTGAGCATATCCCTGATCGACGGCAGCACATTCAGAATCCCCGTGAGCTCGTGGACGACGTGCGGCGTCCTCAACGAGATGGTTGCTGTCCATCTCGGGGTCTGCAAGAAACCGGCCTTCACACTCTTCGACGTTTCGCCCACTGGCGAAGAACGCCGCGTCGAACACGACGAACGTGTGCTGGATCTCTTGGCACTGTGGGAGCGCATTGGTATTGAACAACTACCCAAAAAGAAGAAGAAGAAGAAGGGGAACGCCCCACGTCCAAGCAAACCAGCGGCAGACCTGTTGACGGCTACACACCATCTGCGTTACAAAGTGTATCTCCATCTTCCCATTGACGAAGATATGCTCGAAGACCTGCAACTCTTCTATCTCCAAGCCGTACACGATGTTGTCAACGGCGGAGTCGTGTGTTCCCATGATGACTGTGTTCAACTGGCGGCTTACCAACTCCAAATTGCTTCGGGATACGGCAGTACAGTGAAACTGGAAGAACTCAGTCGCGATCTTCACAAATACGTTGCCCCCAATCTCATTAGCAAAGCCAATCAACTCGATATGGCCATGGAGGTGCTTGACGCTTTCGCAACGCTCTCAGACCAGCCGACACAGCAGCTTCGACGAGCGTATCTCCGTATCTGTGAGACTTCACGCCTCTACGGTGCCACTTTCTTCCCTGTGCACAACACTCGTACGCGCTCCATGCCGTCTGAGATTGTTCTCGTCGTTAATCACAAGGGCATATCGCTTCTGAGTCTGGACAATGACTCCACGCTCCATCACTTCCCGTATGTGAGCATCGCCACGTGGGGCTACAGCTCTGCGTCGTTCGTCTTTGTCGTCTCGGCGCAAGAGGGTGAAGAGGTCGAGTATGTCTTCAAGACTAAAATGGTGAGTCATAGTCATCCTGCTTTATCTGGAGATAGTGACCGACGATGACTGGTTTGATCTTCCAGGGCAAAGCCATCAATGACGTCGTGGCTGCGTACGTCGCATATATTCTCTCGTGTGAATCCACCTAGAGAGCTCAGCTAATGCTGCACTGACACCAATACACTTGGTTCCGAAACTCTAGTTGTGGGTCATTGGACGCACTCAAGAAGAAAGCCGAGTGCTGACTGAGCTTGTTGTACTTCTTCTTCATGCGGTTTGACAGGAGCGATACGGTTTTTGGCTTGGGAGGACTCATGCGACCGTACTCATCACTGAAAGCGCGCGAACGCAGATATTGAAGTTCTTCGCTCATTTGGATCTGCTGTACAGGATCTTCACCGTTCTTGAGGCGCTGTTCCGATGGAGATGACTTGCTTCGATGCGTACGATGGCGTCTGCCGCTGACTGGGGACATTTGCTTGTCAAACCTCCCCCAGTCACTCACAAGCTGATGTAAGTCAGGTGTTCGAAGCACGTACTGGATCCACTCGTCTCTCGTGAGCTCCTTAGAGCTTTGGTTACTGGCAGAGATCTGCTTGAGCTGGACAAGGAAGTGCTCGTGAAGCAGCGGACTGTTCCTGCGTGTAGTTGTCGCGGACGGCTTTGCTGGCCACGATACTTGTGCTCCTGTTGCTGCACTGATAGCGAGTCCACACAACAGTTCTGCGCGTATAACATCATAAAGTCAACAGCTAGAAACACAGCATGCATCACTGTGCGCCCACATACCTGCTAGTTCGCTCATCTCTGTCGGTGTGAGGCGCTTACGCTCGCCACGGTCAACGAGGGAGAAGAGAAGCGATGCGCGCTCTTTAGGAGTTCCATAATGGAGAACGGAGAGCGCCTATGTTGTAGAACGTTGGTTTCCATGTACGATTGCGCAGGTAAGAGACCCCCAAAGCGCACCTGAATGAGGTTGAAGAAGGAAACGTTGCCAATAGCGTCACTTGGGATGTGATCACTGATGCGGCGGTGGAGCTCTGCGTTTAGCTACAGGCAACATACCAGTCAGTGAGGTGGTGGATGACAGGAACGGATCAATGAGAGGCTAGCGTGCCATGGGGAATTCCCGCGACAGTAGTAAATCAATGAAATCTCTGCGTACACCACGGAGGCGACGGCGATCACAGACTTTGGCGTACATCCGAGCAAACAAAAACTCGTCGTGGAGTCGAAGGAGTTGAGTCGAGTCGAAATGGACGGTTTTCATGAGCACACGGGCTTCTTGTGCTCGGAAATGACTGTCTGCTCGGATCGCAGCCCGCATATCTTCGACACCTTCGTCGCTCAGGTTGTACACGGCGCTTGCTTGGTCAAAGAGTGCACGAAAGTCCGCATCTGGGAGAGCTCGGCAGCTCTCGAGCAGCTCCTTGTAGAGAAAGCTCGAGTCCCAGGGCTCATCCGTCTCCTACCAAACGAAGGAGTCAGTCTGAGAAACGGAAGGGATCAAAGTCTATCTCCTTACTCCTGTGGCAGCCAGCGCATCCGCAGCGAGCCGCACCATGTGAAGTGCGAGTAGCAAGTGAAGGAACGTGCCGTCGGCATCGCAGAGCATAAACTCCCACACGGGAACGAGCAGCGACGTGGGGAGTTCGCCCACCCAGAGACAAACGAACCACTTGCACGCCAAGAGGGAGGTGATCATTGAGAGATCCACCTAGCCAAGACGACTCAGTCTCGTACAGACCAGCATAGAAGACTAGGAACGCAAAGAAACTCACCGCTGCGAGCTGAGGAATGTGAGGCATGAGACGCTTGGCGATCAGTTCACTCAAAAGCTTGACATCCTACATAAACAGACCTTGTTAGCTGCTGAAAAGGGGGCTTGTTGTGTACACATGAACCCGTACGACGTGGAAACCGTGCAGCTTGGGCGTTCGCGCGAAGAAATCGTCCGGAAAGACCCTAGTGTTCAGGTCAATCTTTCCCATTTCCTGATGACTCACGCACGCATAAGACGTACTCTTCAATGACGCAGGCGTAGATCCAAAAGGCCTCTTCTTCGTTACACCATGTCGACGTGTTGGCCAATAGAAAGCAGAGCACATCTGCATGGCCCTGGATGTATCCGACGCGTCGATTCCGCTGATGCATCCCACGTACCATCGTCAGTACTCTTCTTTCCTTTATTGTATCAGATAAACACGCACCAGAGTGTACGCCATGAGCACACGACGCACAGCGTCCACATACTTGCTCTCTGTGTGCTCTACGTCGTGTTCATGGAGCAGATACTGCGCCACCGAGTCGCCGATGCGCGCGAGATCCAATTCGATCTGCTGCTGGTCCTCCTCCAGCTCTGTATCGCCTGCCACGCGCTCCATCGCGCGACACACGTACTCCTCATAGCTAAATGCGCTCGCTTCGCGTAGTCCACGCGCGCTCGAGGCCGTGAACCAGTCGCGTCGAAGCCCTGGGCTTGCGGTCGTCATGCTGGTCATCTCGTCTGCGATCTTGTCGAGAATTCACAGAATGTCGACATTCTCGACCGGCGCGATCCTGCTGTCGGAAATAGACGCATTTTCGACACGTCGGGTGTGTGTGTGTGAAGAACACAGAGGCGACGGCCCAAGAGCTCAGCGAAGACAACATGTCGGCGATCCAAGTGGCGCCCACGCGCATGTGAGTGGCTTGCGAGGCCTGGCGGACGAGGAAGAGACTGATGATGCGTACGTGTGTGTCTACCCAGGGCGCTGACCACCTTCAAGGGAAAGCGTGTCGCTGCGAAGAAAGGTACGTCGGTCGACGAGATCCAACGACGAAGAACGCGAGACTCACGCGGCGATGGCCAGGCTTTGAGCTGCTCAAGAAGAAGGCCGATGCGCTCAAGATGCGCTTCCAGGCCATGCTTCGCGAGATCCAAAAGGTGCGAGTGAATTGGGTGCGAAGTGGGCGAGTGGCGTATTGATTAGTGGGGTGACGATGGACAGACCAAGATGGCGATGGCGACCGAGGCCTCGGACGCTTTCTTCTCGCTCACGCAGGCGCAGTACGCGGCCGGGGACTTCCGAACGAAGGTGATCGAGTCGGTCACGACCGCCGAGATCCGCTTGATGAACCGCATCGACAACGTCGCCGGTGTCAAGCTGCCAGTGTTTACGGAAGTCGAAGTGACGCGCGAGAAGACGGAGAACATTGGTCTCGCAGGCGGCGGTGGCAAGATCCAGAACTGTCGCGAGAAGTTCCGCGTGCTCGTCCGGGCGCTGATCAAACTCGCGTCGCTTCAGGTGCGTGATTTCATGGGTGACACTGGGTTGAGGAGCCGTACTTATGGTGGACTTGTGGCTTTTGTAGACGTCTTTCGTGACACTTGACGAAGCACTCAAGGTGACAAACCGTCGAGTGAATGCTCTGGATAACGTGAGTGGCGATTGCGTGCGTTATTCGACCCGAACACTCACCGAGCTTGTGTTAACAGGTGACGATTCCGCGCATTGAGAAGACGATCGACTACATTATGCGTGAGCTGGACGAATTGGAGCGAGAAGACTTTGTCCGGTATGATTTCTACAAATCTGCTTGTCTGCTCGAGTGCTTTGCTCACGTGCTTTCTTCCTTTTCAAAAGAATCAAGAAGGTGCAAGCCAACAAGATTGTGGAAGAGAAGAAGGCCCTGGCCATCCGCAAGGCTGCTGGTAAGGACGTGCTAGGTCGTTTATTCTCTCAGCTCAGTCTCATACTGTCGTTATAGCCGAAGCTGCCGAAGCTGCCGAGGCCAACGACGTGCCTTCCTCTCCAAAGCCCTCGGCGACCCCAGCTTTCGACCCGAACGACCCTTTCGCCGACATCTCGGCGGACCGCGACATCCTGGCGCAGTACGAGCCAGCAGCCGACTCAGACGTCATCTTCTGAACCAGCCGCGTGCATATCTGCCGTGCTGCTCGTCAGTCTCGCGCGAGTTTGAATACACGGAGCAGCCGCATTAGGTGTCACTCGGTAGCTGGTCATTTTGGTCTCCGATATCCATTTCAGCCAATGGAATGACTCCATTGGCGTCTCATAACATATGCTCCATTGTGTTACTGGAATAATGGCTCAGAAATCGATGGTACTAATGGAGCCGATCGCCAAGCGTCTGAAGCAGTCGGCGGAGAGCGCGCTGAGCGCCGCCACGCGCAAGAAGCAGAAGGAAGAGGAGGATCTGGCCGAGCGCATCAAGCGGCTGGAGGCAGAGCTGCAGCAGAGCGGCGCCAGTGACGACGAGGACGAGTCGGACGCGGAGAGTAGCTCTTCGTCTGATGACGAGGACACCGATGACAAAGGCGCCGTTGTGAACCTCTCGGCGTACGCGGACGAGCGCGTGGAGGCGCTACCAGAGCACCTGCTTCCCAAGGCATCAGCGTCGAGCACGAATCTCCCAGAGAAGAAACGCAAGCGACCGGCGGCAGGCTCCGACCTTCTGGACGTCGTCCAGTGGCCCAAGAAGGTGCCTTTCGCGTGCAAGCCGTGCGGCTTTGTTGGTAAGAACCTGGAAGACTTCCAGGCGCATCGCCAGTCGGCTGAGCATGCTGCCAAGCAGCAAGTTGCGCCGGCGGTGCTCACGTGCAAGCTCTGTGACAAGTCGTTTACGAGTCCGCATCAGCTAGAAGAACACAAGGCGGGCAAGTGGCACCAGCAGCGCGCCAAGCAACGGAAGGCCCGACACGTCGTCAAGGTCTGCTACGACTTTATGCGCGGCAACTGTCGTCACGGAGACCAGTGCGCGTTCGAGCACACGGAGACCAAGGCCATGAAGCGCGGCACGGCCTTGGACAGGACCAAGAAGCGGGTCTGCGATCTCTTCGAGCGCACGGGCAAGTGCAAGTTTGGGGACCGCTGTCTCTTCTCGCACAACTCATGATAATCCGCAATAGAACCTTTTTGACTTAGATGTGTTGCTGGAGGAGCGCTCGGATCCGCTCGTACGTGAACTCCCCGTCGAGTTCCTCGGAGACACCCACGATCGTCTCCTGCTGTTGCTGACCGCGATACACGAGCAGCACGGGCACGTCTCTCATTCTGATACTGTCATCAGCTTCCTTGGCGATCAGCGCGGCAAACTACGTGCTCAGAACGTGGTCAGAGAAGCATTTTTTCACCAAGGATTCGAGTCGTAACGCTTGTACCTTGATGTGTGCGAGGTCTTTGGCGATATGTTGGAGATGCTGGTTGAGTAGGGTGCAGGGATAGCTCTCGGGGTGGTAGAGATGGATGACAGTCGTCACGTCTGCTGGTGCGTCGTTTGTGAGTTTAACGAACTCGGTGGGGGAGATGTAGTCGAGCTGGCCAAAGCGCTGACTGATGAGAAGAACAAGACATGAGTCACGATTCAAGGGCACATTGACCCGGACACTCACCGTCGCTCGGCATTCTCGCGCATCTCCTTCATCCGCATCGCGTGGTACTCCTGCAGGAACGCGTCACTGAGCAACATGCCGTCGCATTCGCAGTCTGAGCTGTCGTCGTGGGCTTCGGCGACAGCGCCCTTGGCGACCCGAAGAAGAACTGCCTGCCTTTCTTGCTCATTTCTTTCGTGCTGTTGACATATCGCCATGAGCGTTTCCCCCTGCGTCTGCTAACCAGCACACATACCTCTTGACGCTGGTACCGCTTGTGTGCCTTGTAGTCATTGAGCACGCCCTTGGGACCTGTGTGCTGCGAGCGGAAGTCGCGATTGGCCGTGCCGACCTTCTTGCGCGCATGACCCCAGTCGTCGCCCACCGCCTTCTGCTGCCATGGGCCCGTGGAATCATGAACGGAATGCACGCGCTCTGTGATCTCCTCCTCTTCGTCACTGCACCACACGCTCGCTTCAACATCCACTGACACCCCTCTACGCTCAACGCCACGTACCTCGCCTCGGAATCCGAATCTACGAGCTGGAGCTCATCCGGATCGCGATCTTTCATCACATGATGCTCGAGGAAGAATCGCTCCATTCTTCGTCGTGTGTGCGCTCGTCAGAAAATCGAACAATGAGCTCAACAGCCACGGAGAGAACTATCGAAAGATCGAAGCGTCTGTACGAATATGCTCTCTGTTTCTCAGGTTTTATATGGAAAAGACACACACATGCGGAAGAAAAAAAAGGCTCAGGTCTCTACGGCAAACGTGGCTCCTCTTCTGACTTCCCTCTTGCTATTGACTGGCGTCGCGTCTGCGCGACACGCGGCACTTAGCCCTTGCCCGACTGCTTCATCAACCACTGGATGACCTGGTCGATGTTGACGAGACGCAGCGCCGAGATCGGAATCACGAGCCAAGGGTTGTCCACGATGTAGTCCAAGTTGAGCTCACGGATGAGCTCAGGCTCGGAAATGTGCGGCTCCAAATCGATCTTGTTGGCCAAGACGAGCAATGGGGTGGTCGCCAACTCACTGGAATCACACAGGACAGAGGACAGTGTTAGTGAAGAGGAACTAGACAAAGCAGGTCGCGGATGCAACGTACCGATCCTCGAGCAATCGGTGGAGTTCTTTTCGGGCGAGCGAGATTTGGTCGAACTGAGGACAAGGACACACAACTCAATCAGGACACCAGGACCAAAGAATGAGCGGAGACGTTGCGTTGGCGTACCGCGTTGGCGTCGACGACGTAGATAATGACGTCACAGCCACGAGTGTATCGGCCCCACTCGCTTCGGTACTGTGCCTGCCCACCGATATCCCAACACTTCATTTGTACTCCACCCTTCTTCACGAGCTTGACATTGAGACCAATCGTCGGGCACGTCTCGACTGGGTGGCCCATGGCCATGACGTTCAACAGCGTCGTCTTACCACTGAAGCAGTAAGAACCACGTCAGTGAATCCATCTTCCCCATCCTCGTTTCGCATGCCTCATCTTCGCACCTGTTCTCGAGGCCGACCAAGACCACCTCGAGCTTCTTGGTGTAGAACGCCTGGAGCATCTTCTGCAAAATTCCGCCCATGGTTGCTGTGCTAGACGCATAAATCAGGGTGAGTCCTCCATGCGTACCCATCGGAGCTGCTCCCCCCTCCCCTCCCGTCCCCTCGGCTTTGGTGGTCGCGGGGGGAGAGGAGGGGAGGAGGGCGACAAACGGAGCGTCTCATCTCATCGCGTCCACGAGCATTGGCGTACCTGCTTTCTTGTCCTGGGACTCACTCACTCACTCGGAGACTGCGGCGTCAGCTGACTGATGACTTCGCTCTTCTGGCCGTGGGATTTCTTTCGGAGGAAGGCCCGCGGGACAGCGTACGGGACGGAATCCCTCGTTTGACCCCACCGATCCTGATATCCGGGACAGTACCATCCCATAGTTCGGGACACACGAGGGACAGCACAGTCCCTTATTGGGGACTTCAGCCAACCAACCAATTCCAGCGTCATCATCAGTGCGCCGCTGCAAGAGCCACAACCGGATTCGCATCGCTGTCTCGACTGTTACGATGCTTCCTGTGACTATCTCCATGCGACGCGCGGCGCTGCGCTCAGTGCGTCTTGCCGCCACCACCTCAGCTGCCCGTGGCGTGCGTGCCGGCGCGCGTCAGGCGGCTGCTGTGACGCTCTTGCCACAGAACGCCTGGGCTCCAGTGCGCTCGGCGGCGTTCTCGAGCATCTCGACGGACCACGTCGAAGTGGAAGACGACGAAGACCTGGCTCAAGTGGTGCTGGAGCCATTGCCTGCGCGCTCGGGCTTTGCCGACCAGAAGGAGCTTGACGACTTTAACTTTTCGGAAAAGCTGCGTCAAAATCTCGAAGCGGCGGGCATCACGCACTTGTTCCCAGTGCAGGCGCAGTCGTTTGATGTGATGATGCAGGGCTCGGACATTGTCGGTCGCTCCAAGACGGGCTCGGGCAAGACGCTGGCGTTTGGCTTGCCGATTGTCGAGACGTTGCTCACGGAGAAGCGTCCACCGAAGGATCCCCGTGCGTTGATCCTCTTGCCAACGCGTGAGCTCGCGATCCAAGTGGCGGAAGAGATCAAGCGCATTGCCTCGCCATTGCGTATCGTCAACGTCGTTGGTGGTGTGTCGTACGTCACGCAGGAGAACCACCTCCGTCGTGGCGCCGACATCCTCGTTGGTACGCCAGGTCGTATCCAGGACTTGGTCAACAAGGGATCGCTCTCGCTCGACCACGTGCAGATCTCGGTGCTGGACGAAGCCGACATGATGCTCAAGTTTGGTTTCCAGGAAGCCGTCGAGTCGATCCTCGGCTGTGTGCCGGGCGACCGCCAGTGTGTCATGTGGTCGGCCACTTTCCCAAAGTGGGTCAACACCATGGCCAAGAAGTTCACGCGCGACGCCGTGTCCATCGACTTGGTCGGCGACGAGGAGACGCACGTGCCAGCCACTGTGGCGCACAAGGCCATCCACGCGCCACTGCGTTCGCGTATCCAGGTGCTCGAGAACGTTTTGCGCCACCAAGCGCGTGGCGGCCAGACGCTTATCTTCACCGAGACCAAGCAGGAAGCTGATGAGATCGCCAACGCCTTGACGGGTCAGAGCGTGCGTGCCTTGCACGGTGATCTCTCGCAGGGCATGCGCTCGTCCACCATGGACGGCTTCCGCAATGGCTCGATCAAGACGCTCGTGTGTACGGACATTGCTGCCCGTGGTCTCGACATCGCCAACGTGGAACTCGTGGTGCAGTACCGCTTGCCGCACGACAAGGAGAGCTTCGTGCACCGTGCCGGCCGAACGGGTCGCGCTGGTCGCTCGGGCACCAACGTGGTGTTCTTCGATCGCCAGGACGCTGGTGACGTGCGTGACTTTGAGAAGCGCTACAAGTTCAACTTCAAGCACGCCGCTCCGCCTCTTATCGAGCACGTACTCGATGGCGCCGTCCACGACGCCGCGAAGCGCTTGGATGACGTCCCGAGCGAGTCGGTGGCCTTGTTCAACGCCGCCGCCCAGCGTATGCTTGACGAGCGAGGTGTGGACGCGCTCAGCTCGGCCTTGGCCTTGCTCTGCGGCTTTGATAATGAGCACTTGAGTGCTTACTCGATGCTCACGGGTCGTTCCAAGACGCAGACGGTGGAAGTGAGCGGTGCGGCGCATGCCCGTGAGCTCCAGGAACTCTTGAGCGCCTTCGACAGCCAGCTCTCGCGTCGGGACATCCACTCGGTGGACGACAAGTTCGTCTTTGACATTCCGCACCACTCGGTCGAGCGTCTTCGTGAACACTTGGTGGCCAACGGCGCCGACCACATCACGATCTCGCCAGTCATCGAGCTCTCGCGTGTGCTCGTCAACAACCAGAACGGCTCGCCCAAGGACGGCAACTCGTTCGGAGACCGTCGCAATGGTCGCTTCGGAGACCGTCGTGGCGATGGCAACGGCTCGCGTGGCCGTCGTGGCAACAACGACCGGAGTCGCAGCTTCGACTCGTCGTTCTCGCGTGGTCGCGACCGTGACAACAACCGCGATGGCCACCGCGGCGGCGGCAACGGCGGTCGCCGTGGTTCGTCCTCGGTCTTTGGCCGCTTCTCGGAGCCAGGACGCTCGAGTCGATCCAACCAGCGCGGCAACAGCAGTGGCGGCTTCCGTGACTCATGGTAAGTCACTCGGTCCACCGTCTCGACGCCCACCCCACCTCATTCCAATAGACAGACAGATGCCATTCCTCCATCCACCCCACATCCTGCATAACTTAAAGCCGTTGATTCATAGACTCTTCTCCTTTTATTATATTGTCATGGCGTTCCCCCACTTCTCTTGGTGGGGATGCTCGTCTAGTGTCACAAGGGGTTCATATAAATACTATACTATGGTGGGTGCTGGCTGCTTACTCAGTAGCGCTGCACGCCGGCGTCCGAGAAGCCGCGCAGGCGGTACTTCTCCATGTCTTCGTCTGCTGGTTCCATGGAAGACGCCGAGAAGCGGAAGTCGGCCATCGAGGCCGGCCGAAAATCCAAGCGGTCCCGACGCGACTTGCGCGCGCCGATGAGGGCTTCCACGGCGGCGACGGCGTCTTCGGCTTCGCTCAACGACGAGACGCCCAGGAAGAGACCAACCGACTTGTCGACGTCGGGGCCGTTCTGGCCACAGAGTCGGCCGTGGCGCGTGACGAGCTCCACGAGCTCGGTGAGGAAAGTGGTGAGCTCGAGCATGCGTGTGTGGCCGTACTTGTTGGCGTCCATCACGAGCAGCGAGCGCGAGGGCAAGCGCGAGTTCTTGAGATGTTCGACGAAGACGCGGCAGTGCTTGCAGTTGCGGCATTCGGCGAGGAGACCGTCGCGGAGCTGCTTAAAGTCGCGGAAGCGGCGCTCGGCGCGGAAGATGTCGCCCGTGGCCTGGTGGCAGGTCTCGATCTCGTACACGAAGCGCGTCTTCTTGAGCGAGGTGACCGACTGCTTCTCCTCGGGGAAGAAGCGCAGCACGCGCACCGAGAGCGGCGACACGGGGGCGTCGTGGAACATGGTGGTCGGGATGGTCATGGCACGTCGACGCGGGAAAGCAGTAAATCCCACTCGCTGGAGGACGAGAGAGAGATGGAAAATGAAGAGGCTGCAGCGGGTGGTCGGTCCGGCCACTGGACGAATCACGGCGAGCTCTCGTCCATGTCGCTCGTGTGGATGAGCTGACGAGCGCATCTTCCTTGACCAAGGGGGAAAAACGGAACGATCTCCATACTGTCATTGCCAGAGACATGCCCAAACGCGCACTTAAGCGTCCTAAGTGCGGATTCTCAGATCTTCGATGCGGATTTAACGAGGTTAAGTGCGGTTTTCCGTGTCATGTTGACGCACTTAACGGTGTCGTCAACCGCACAGAGCCAGCCAGAGTGGGCGTCGCCGACTCGGCGAGTGGCGACTGTGGGTGGAGGCAAGGCACAGCAGACTTGGACTGGGTTACACACGTTAAGCTGGCGAAGGGAAGGCCAGGAGGTCTGGCTTGTGGCGTCGCCAGGCCTCGACGAGGCGACGATGCTCTTCAGCATGCGCTTGCTGTAACGCTGCTGGGTCCTAGGAAGAGGCGACACACGTGGTGAGAGATGGGACACGCTAAACACCAGCGCAGGACGCCAAGCAGCCACCACCCATACCTCTGCAAAGCACACGAAGATGGTGCTGACGATCGAGTCGAGAACGGACGAGACAATCGCGCACATGGCGTAGCCGATACTGCTGCAAGCCAGAAACGTCAACACGACGACGTTGAAGGTCTCTGCAACCAGTCAGGAGACGTCATCCGACATGTCATGCACACTTCCGATTGCCGAGAACACCACGTACCACACTGATCGCCGTGCGCTTGAACTTCCGCAGGCGTGCACTCCATCGTCATGTAGACCCACGAGGAGCCGATGGCGCCAGACGTCGCGCCTATACGATACAGTACACGTGAATCCAACATCATCCACGCGACTGGATAGATCAGAGCACAAGCACGTACCCACGACGAGCGACCCGATGCTGAGAACACTCGAAATCAGGGAGTCGTTCAGCAGCGCGCTCCAGCCGCGATCGCGAAAGAGACGCATGGTGTCATAACCGGCCGTCTGGAAATCCTTGCCGTAAATCGCGACCTGACAGAACGCAAACTTGTTGAAATACTGGATGTTGCGCCTGACGAAGCGGATGATGCATTCGAGGCAAGCGTTCGGACTTCGACGGCCCTTGCGTCGTGGCGTCGAGAGCAGCAGCGTCTTGAGTGCGCTCAAGACGGCGATGGCGAGGGAACCAAAGCAAATGGATCCCAGCGAGATCGTGACGGCCCGGATCTTGGAGCGCTGAACCGTCGTGGCGTCATGCAGACCGAACCACCACTCGCCAACGGCGCCCGCCGCAATGCAGTGAACCACGTTCTTGGCCACTTCTACGAACCAAAAGTGGCTTCGAGGCAATACATTAGCACGTGGTCAACGGGTCGAACCACTTGCCACTCACCTCAGTAGCATGAAGAAGAAGCAGACGTTGCTGAAGGACGAGGCGTCGTGGAAGTTGACGGCTGACTTGGCCAAGACGCCGACGGCCGCTACACTCCACACCAACGTCCAAACGACTTGCACCACCAACGCCAGATAGGCCATAGTGATCAGGTTGGGGAACTCGTACAGAATACGCGATGCCGCCGCCAGATTCGATGCCGCAAAGGCGATCATCGGCTGGATCGATCGGTAGTAGATGAGAACAGTGACTGCGAAGAAGAGATTCACAAAGCCCACTGCACGCCCACCGATCCCAGAGTCGACAAAGGCGAGGAGGGAGGACACAATCAGCACGCCAATGCTGCCTCGCAACGTCCAGTTGATCACTTCGGACGCATGGCGTTGCAGAATATGCAGCCACAATGCCGACACCCCGCCACCAACACACGATGTCAGCAAGAAGATCCAGAACATTTTCAGTCCATGGGACGAGTCGTCGCCATGGATCGTAAAGTAGATATTAAACACATTCGGGACGCCCACCGTCAGCTATAAAGGCAAAAATGCGATGAATACGTCGCGCAGAAATGATCGAACCCAGATAAATTAAACCACGCACCGCGACAACGACGACAGCCGCCACTTGCGCGCCAAAGGCCAGTGCGAAGAGCCTATCCTTGAACTCGATGCGATAGCCACTCGGCTGGTGTGTCGACGCGTCCTGCTTGCCAAGCAGAGCCTCTTCATCGGCATGCTCGAGCTCCATCTTCGTAGCTCTTCCGTCGTTTAGACCACGCGAAGAAGAAGAAGATTGAGCGAGTGATGGTCACTCACAAAGCAACGTTGGTTATTTATGACGTGGCGTTGGTTTGATTCGACAACTTCAACACGGAAACCGCCGGACATGGCGATGAGTAGTAGTAGTATGCGCGAAGCGTCAATGCGTCGCGGCTCCTTGACGATGGCGAGAGAAGGAGACTCCACACACCGACGGACTGGCTCGGTGGAGACATCTGCAGCGATGGTCCGCTCGCCTTCTGGGCGTGCACGTGGCACGAGTGAGGATCGAACGAATAACGACGGTGAAGACGACGACGACGACGAAGAGTATCAGCACAACCTCACGTTTGACGGCGTCAAAGTGGGTCCGTACATGATCTGCAAGCACTCGGACGATCTCTTGGGCCACCACGCGCGCCAGGTCTTCCGTGCCAAAGCGGCGTCGATGCGTGGCGAAAACAGCATT
Source organism: Pythium oligandrum (assembly GCA_020085045.1). Taxonomy (NCBI): domain Eukaryota; phylum Oomycota; class Peronosporomycetes; order Pythiales; family Pythiaceae; genus Pythium; species Pythium oligandrum. The sequence goes on from JAHRIK010000041.1 coordinate 68,202, forward strand.
TACTACTACCTCAAGGACCTCATGAAGAAGTTTGGCGCACACAACCACAAGAAAGGACTGACGTCCGAGCAGCTCGTGCTGGACGCCCACGAGTTCCGGAAACTGGTGGCGAGCGATCCGGCGTTCCAGTGCGCCATTCCAGAAGACCAGGTCGACGCGCTCTTCCATCGGATCGAGCACGACGACCACAAAGTCATTCGACACATCGACTTTGTCGAGTTCTGTCTGCTGGATCACAATCAGCTGTACGTGGTTCGAGTGGTCGAACATTTTCGGTTGATGTCCTAATGACGTTACGTTGATTCTAGGCGTCTACTGCTGCACAAGTTCCGCAAATGCCTCAAGAGGATGCGACTCTCGGACAATGAGATCACAGATACGTTCAAGCGCTTGACCAGCAATGGCAGCGCGACTATCTCTCACGAGTTATTACACGCGGCTATCACGCGCGAACTCGATGTTGTTCTAACGACGGGGGTACGTGAAATACCACTTGATGCTGATTGTCTGGACTCATTTTCGACGTACATGTACAGGAACTCTATTTTATGACTCGGTTGATGGATTTTGACGAAGACGGAGTCGTGAAAGTCAATGATTTCGAGATGCTGGTCAAAGACGACAGGGCAAGCTATAATCTTGTGCATCCGGTTCAAGAAAACGCGGTTGTGGACTTGAAAATCACCGTTAATGATGCTGAAGAAGTTACTCTCAAGCGTGACAGCTACGTCCAGATGTATCCGCCATTGCAGCAAGAAGCAAGCACCAAAATGCATCTGTGGTACAAGACAGCTCCACGAGAGGACGGGAAATCTGCGATCACCAACATCCGATACGCCCCGACAGCTCGTGATACGGATCTGGTGTCGAAGGGATTTACTTGTCTTCAGCAAGATGTGAACCGAAGTGGCGCTTTCGGAAAGCATAAATACGTCTGGCTGAGCTACGTTCCTCCTGGCACACAGCACATCAGTGAGGTGATCGGCCTTTCGCTTAGCAGTGGGGAGCTGGGCGATCAGAAAGATGCTCGCCTGTGGCTCCCAATGCATCGAGGATTCAAGCTCGTTCACGGAAATCTCAATGAAAAAAGTTCAAAGCATGGTGTTTTCTTGTGGATCCGGCGAAGAACGATGCTCGATGGTGAAGGATTGGTAGATTCCCAAGTACCAGAGAGCCCTCGCACTCGCACCAAGATTCGGATGCATGTGGACGAGCTAGAATATCAAGTTCGACGAGCACTGCGCCGCAAGTGTCCAGTCGATCAAGATGGTGCACTAAACTTCAGTCGACTATTTGAAGAGTTTGACCATAAGAAAACTAGGGCGATTGGGAAGCAAGCAACACTTGTTGGACTTGGGTCGTTCGGAATCAAGATGAACACAAAGGTTCGTGCATCTAGATCTACCGGTGACTGTGCAGCTGATACTCCTCGCTTTGTAGGATTTCTCGTTGATTTGGGAGCGGATGAATCCACCGGAGAAAAAGTCGATTGATGTGTTGGCTTTTAGCATGTTTCTCGAGATGACAGATGCAGATATGTAAGTCGTTCAGGTCTCCAACGCCTTTTCGAGTTTTATTGACAGCATATGCATTGTAGCGACGAATTAGTGAGCGGAATTCAGCGGAGTATGATCCGCTCAAGTCAGCAGATGCCGAATTACCGAACTGTATTTCAGTCCTACAACTCGCTTGGCGACGGACGCTTCAGCCGGTCCGACTTCCAGAGACTTTTCGCTACCATCCAAGTTGTTCTGACCAACTCAGAGCTTAGTCGAGTGATCCAGCGGTTCGATACGAACAAGGACGGAGTGGTGGACTATAGCGACTTCCTCCGATTCATTACTGGTGTATGTGACGCGTCGACACGTAGAGCTCAACGGATTGCTGATGCTGCGGAAGAACTGAAGACGTGGGCACTTGAGCGCCAAAACAAGAAACTCGCGAAAGATGGCAATATCGACTCTACGGCGGCCTGGAAGCTTCTCCGTCCGAAGCGAGGGATCGTTGAGGTTGGATCCATTGATCACATTCTCCGACAAAGAAACCTTCGCCTCAGCCCAGCCCATCTAAAGCTGCTCAAGGTGGTCATGGCCCCCGCGACGAATGGCGAAGTGAACCAGGCTTCCTTCCACGCATTTGTCAACCATTTGCCCCGAAAGATGTACGTTAGTCACAACATCTGTGACGTTGTTTGTGGTGACGCTAACCCCCACTTTGATGCTAGTACATCGATGGTGTATGATATGAAGAAAGTCTTAGGTGCTGCTCCAAATAATGGCGATCAGGATACAGTCTTTGACCGCCTCAATGTTGAGGGCAACGGAAAACTTTCTCTCATCACGTTTCTGCGGGAGGTCAATGGCCTCGCCTCGGAGAAAACCGTGACGCCTTTCGACCTGAAGGACTTCGTCTATCTTGTGCAGTGGGCTGGGGCCGACTGTGGTGGCGATGGTGCAGTGGTTATCGATCGCTTCTTGGCTGTGATCCGCGAGAACAAGGAGCGGAGAAACATGAAGCACGAGTTTGTGACACACTATGATAGTCCAAGGTTCGTGGAAGGAGTGAAGCTACTGCGAGAAGAGATCCGACGATGCGCAAAGACACCGGATGGCAAGTTCAACTATATGGTTCCGTTTCGCCAGTTCGATAAAGACCACAGCGGTCAAATTCTGCTTTCAGAGTTCGAGTTGGCCGTTCGTGAGCTGGGTGTTGACAAATATCTGAGTGATCAAGAAATCAAAAGTCTTATGCGACGCTTCGACCTGAACGCCTCAGGGGGAGTCAACTTTGAAGAGTTCCTGCGGTTCAATGTCGCTGATTCATCCGCGCCCCCAAAGCCTGGGGCTTTTGCCGATGTTCGGCATGTCCTCCACGACATTATCCTGAACGAACAGCTTACACCACTCAAGGCGCAAGCGTATTGTACCTCACTGAAACGAATGTTTGCTATCATTGACAAGGATACACACGGCGTGATTCCATGCGATCGATTCGTGCAGACGTTGAGGGATATGGGGATCACGCCTCCTACAGAAGACCTTGAGGCTCTGGTTGTGGCTTTTGCCGGAGACTCAGAAGACGAAATTCGGTACGGAGAGTTTTGTGGAGCTCTTCAACATCTCTGTGAACACGACGAGTCTGAGCGATCGCTTCACCCGCCACCGGTCGAGCTGATGGATCTGATACAGAGTATCTTTTTGGAGTACCAAGATGCTAAAAGGAAGTATGCAGAGCTCGGAAAGCCTCATGTTACTGCGTTCCAGGCTTTCGGAATCACGGATGAGGAACATTTATGCGTTGCTATCAGCCCAGACGAGATCAAAGAAGTGTTGTGGGCGACTGGCGTTCGCCATCCGTATTTGCGCGAAGAGCTCGAATCAATCCTCAAGTGTTTTGAAGCCCAACCAATGATGTTCAACGTGATCGCTTTTTGTCGGTTCATGGAGGAAGGTCCCTCTGTCTTCTTCCAAGAAAATACAGGTGTACTAGACGGCTACATCGCCCGGTTACAAGAAGACATCCGTTCATATCTCTCGAGTGGCAAGGACGCAGAAGAACGGCTTCTTCACTGCTTTGCCGAGTTTGACGAAGACGGAAATGGGAGTATCTCCTCGGACGAGTTTCTGAAAGTATTGCAAAAAGCTGGTTTACGACACTTCCTGGCTCCAGATGACGAGAGTCTCCTTCTGCGGTTCCTAGATATTGACGGGGACGGAGTGATCGCGTTTAATGACTTCGTCGAGTTTGCTAGACATGCAGATCAGCGATTGGTCGCAACCGTTGCCCATTCAGATGACTTACCGCCACCATCGCCGTCTCCACCAGGCTCACCACCCAAATCTCCAGCGAAGTCAGCTACATCTCCTGTGAAGAGCACCAAATCTCAGCCAGGGCCGCCAAATGCTCGCCCATCTCCATCTCCGTCTAGCCCACGACCTAGTGACGCTGCGCCCCTCATGTCTCTTATCGGGAGGTTGAATCGGAAACTCCAAGCGCCGTTCCCCTTCGACAAGTACTTCAAAAAGTATCAGGTAAACGGTAGAGAACCCATTGTCAAGGCTCGTGTATTTGGAAAGATTGTTGACAAGTTCCTGGCTCGATTAATCGAGAACCGAATCCCGTACGACATGCAAGTGATGGATCCAGATTCCCTAACACGAGCCTACGCGGCACGATCGGATTGTGCTGCTGTCAACTTCGAAATATTCCTCATGGATCTGAAGAAATCTCAAACGACGAAGTCGGGATGGTCGAGTGATAGCAGTGACAGCAGTGAGGGCGACTTGTCATGCAGCAGTGATGAAGGCGAATCAGGAAGAAAGAGTGGGAAGGCAGCCCCGAGTTTGATGAAAGAGGTAATCAAGCGCTACTACAAAACCGCCAAAGATCAAGAGGCGTTCCGGGCAAAACTCAAAGATTGTATACCCAAGATGGAGAAGTACAAGAAAGACAAAGCGAGTGACAAGAAAGTATACAAGATCCTGGTACTGCTAGGTCTACGAATGCACAAAACCGAAGTCCAGCCGCTAATGTCGTATCTTGCGTCAAGTAGCAACGGTAAAGTGAGCTACGACACCGTGAAACTTGGTACTTTGCTGAATGAGCAGCTGACAGTACTTCTGGGCGCCGAAAAGAAACCCGAGCCTCCGCCAGCTGTCCCCGCACTCAAGAAAGAAACACCAGTATTGAGTGCTGCACTAGCTGACAAAATCTATCGATGCTTTCTGTCTGCCGCCCAGCGAAACATCAGTGGTCGGAAACTGCTTGAAAAATGCGACACCCAACGCACAGGCCAGATCACGATCCAGGACTTTCAGACTGTCATGCGTCTCATGGGATGCTCGCTAAGCGATGGTGAAATGACTGAGATAAGAAGTTGCCTCGGTAACGAAAAAACGCCAGGAAGTATCAACTACAAGATGATGGTGCAGCAGCTCGCCAAGCAACAGAAGTCTGGAATCGCACTAGCCAAGCAGCCAACCACCGGAGCAGCTACAGAGCGCTCCCACGATAGACCGATGCAGCTCCATCGACCTACACCGATTCAAGTTCCTCCCCAGGAGAAAATTGTTTCTGTGAAAGCTCCACCAGCGCAGACGGTAACAACGGAGCAGCCGCGCGGAACGATGTCAAGTGACGAGTGCAAGCGCCTGGATAAGGTTATTCGACCGTTCTTCGACGAACTGCTTCGCTCACGAACGTTTGACAGCAAGACAATCCGGAGCGCTTTTGAACTGTACGACATTCGATGTTCTGGTTTCGTGACCGCCGACGGCTTTCACGCTGTCTTGCGGAAGCTCGATATCTCTCTGCCAGACGATATCAAGACGGCAGTCGTGTCTCGTTTCATGTCTCCAGCTTCCGACCGAGTGGATTATGTCGAATTTTGCTCGATGGTAATCCCTTCCATCTCACGGCGCACATCCACGTCGATGGACACACAACGATCGACGCTTGAGGATGGATCTCGAGCTCTATCAGCCCCAATTGCACAGGAAGCGACACGTTCAGCCCCTTTGTCTGAACGACCATCGGTATGTCGCGGTTTACAGGAAATTGTGAATTGTGATCTCAGAAGGAGTCTGATTTATTAGCTTGCCTCGCAGATGCACCTTTCGTTGCCCTCGCTGGGGTATGAAGCTCATTCAAAAGCGATCGACACTCGAAGCGCTGTACCACCGGTCCTTCCGACCGCTTCACGTGAAGGCTGGAGTTGTCCAGTGTGCTTTCATACACAGACAAAAGCCACGGGGACGTGTGAGATCTGTGCGGCGCAAAACCCTGCTTCTGTCCAGTATGAAATGCTACTACAGTGCAACGCCTGTGCGTTCCGCAATCGATCCACCGCATCTCACTGCGAACTCTGCCGCTTACCACTTCCCGAGATACTTGAACTACACGGGGAGAAACCAAAGCCAACGCCATCATCAAGAGCGGTCGCACCATCCTCGCCAAAGAAGCTCTCTGTCACCGCGTCATCGTACGACGAAGGTTGGTTGGCATGATGACAGTACAGTATTGCTTACTATACGGCGTCGATCAAATACAAGCTGCTGTGTCTACAAGCTCCCCTGTCATGCCGTATCTGCAGTAATACCTGACAGAAGTCCAACTCACTCTTTCTCGTCCTTTGTCTCGTCGTTGGAGATTGCAGAGCGAGGACGAGTGAGTTTACGCATAAATATTAGACGGATCATATCTCTCCTAGCCACTAGTGCACTAGTGCTAGACGGTGGGAGCAGACACAACACTGCTCACGCACGAGTCTGCTTGGACTTGTGCTTGGTCCTGTACCTCGCGGTTGGAGTCACAGAGTTGCGCTTGGCAGTCGCTCACTGCGACGACTTGTACCACGGACTGGGGATCAGATGAACATTCACACGCTGGCAATGCAACACGCTCGGAATCCATGCGACTTGGACACGCTCACACAATGACACACACGGTGGCAACTTGAGCGGGTCGTCGATAAGGGTTTACACATCCACTTGTCGGATATTGAGAGGGAGGGAGGGAAGGAGCTTTGTCCGTCCCCAATGACCGATTGATCGATCACAAGACCGTGTAGAGACTGACACGGGACGCCTTGTGATGCAGCGGCTCGTAGTAGCGCGCATTCTCGATCGTCGTCTGGTACGTCGCGAGCGCGTACTCGAGCTCCTGGTCCCAGTCGCACGATCCAGCACTGGACGTGGGCGAGTCGACCTCCACATCGAGCTCCACATCGACCTCCACATCGAGCTCCACATCAAGCTCCACATGGAGCTCGGGAACTCGAAAGACCCTCTTGACGACGCTATTGGTGACGTGGTCAACAATGACGATAGCAGTGACGATACCGACGATGACCGCGATCGTGACGATAGCAATGACGATCGCGGCGATGACGACGACGACGACGACGGCGTCAATGGTGTCACTGACCATGACAATGGCGATCGCAATGGCGAGACCAACGAGGCCAAGTCAAGTCCTTCAACTGGGTCAACTGGGTCAACTGGGTCAACTGGGTCGATTGGGTCGATTGGGCCGACCGGCGTACGGACACTCGACGTACTCGACGTACTCGACGTACTGGGCGGCGACGGCGACGGCGACGGCGACGGCGACGGCGACGACTCGGCTGCAGTGGCGACTGACGAGGCTTGCGTCGGCACCCGAGCGAGGTGATGCATGAAGACAGAAGCATACCCCGGCGTGGCCTTGGCCTCCAGCGCACGGATGCTCTGGACGGTGATCGACGGACCGCCGAGTGCAGCACGGATGACATGCACCCACAGCGCGTACTCGCGTGGCGACGCAGCGCGGAGACGAAGCTTGGTGAGACGCTTGGGGATGGTGAGCGAGAACTCGCACTTGGTTGGCTTCTCCTTGAGTCGGATCGCGTTGGGCTCGGTGGCCGAGCGCTTGATCCGGACCATGGTGGTACGGTCGCTCGAGGGACCGTAGTAGAGCTCGACTTCATCGTCGAACATGGAGACGAACGTGAGCTGCGTGGGACGCCTGTGATCAGGAGCAACAGCAACAGCAAAATCACACGACAGGACGCACATGAGACACACAAAGACAGACAGACAGACAGACAGACAGACAGACAGACACACACACACACACACAGAGAAGCAAGTCAGTCATCATCCACACCACAAGACGTAAGAGGCCAGTGCACAACGTAAACGTACCAACGGAGCATCGAACGCACTTCGAACGTGTTCGAGGCGAGGTAGTCCGGCATGCATGGCGCACACACGGACGTCACCGGGATCGGCGACGCGAACGCCGCGGCATTGGCGTGAGGCAGCATACTGGAGACGGGACGGATTCCGACTCGAACTCGGATGCTGGTACGGTGAGTGGAGTGAGTGAGTGGACACGTCGTCGCACACACACACGCACACGAGACAGAGACACAGCGCTTGGGCTGGGCTGGACGGAGCTGGCGAGAGCTGGCGCGCGACAACGGCAGATGCAAGACGACGCCGAGACGGTGCGCTTGCAGGTGGTAGTATCGCTGGTGTCGGAAGACTGAGGCGAAGGCCACACCACGAAAGTGCAGGCGCTTGAGCGTTTGAAAATCCAAACCAACCTAGAGGTTGAGCTGGAGGTGCCTGTGTAGAATAAGACATCCTAGAGAAGACTGCTGTGTGTCTCTCTTGGATGCACCGTGTGGCTCGGAGTCGGAGGGAGTCGCATCGGCATCCTCAGTTTCTAGGATGGCTTATTCTACATGCAGGCCTAAGGCCAACGCGGCCTCTCGTCGTCTCGGTGGGTTTGAATTTTCAAACACACCTGCGCGCTCGCGCACAGGCCCACCGGTTCGCACGCGTTCTTAGTCCACCACTGGCAATGATGGATCCGAGTCGTCGATGGGGGAACGTCGAGCACGCCGCCGTTGTCGGATTGCCTCGTTCGTCACCGCAAGCACAACTAGCGAGAGAGAAACAAACACACGTAACAGACAGACAGACAGACAGACAGACAGACAGACTGTGAGCACATGGTGAGGAGCAAGGGACGTAAACACAATACCCACGTAGAGTCAGACAGATGGATGTGGTGCGGGCCAGCTCACTTTATCAGTTGGTCAGTTGGTCAGTCGGTCAGTCGGTCAGTCGGTTGTTCGTACGGTACGGACGATGACACGCCCACCCACTGACGAGTGACGAGTGAGCGTGTGAGCGTGTGTGTGTATGTGTGGCGATGGATAAGGCAGAGACAGAGGACGCGCATGGCCGCGTTCATGCCGGTCAGGTTGGTCAGGTCGAGTGCGCATGTGGCAATCATTCATCCTTGTCATGTGGCTTGTGGCTTGTGGCTTGTTGATCTTTGGTGATGATCATGATGTGAGGGGTGGTCAAGAACCCAATGACCCACTGTGTGTTTTTTGGTACAACCCATCTCGAGATATCGGAAGGCAGTAGGTTTGGTGGTGCATGCACTGATTCAATTGATGGTCCACATCTACTGGATTAGCATTCGACATGCACCACCAGCTCACTTCAAGGCGACTTTTCCACACGTGAGGATGGCCACGAGGAGATCAGCCCACTGCTCACTGCTCACTGCCCATGGCCATGGCCACGGTTATGGTCATGGCTGTGGGTGATGATGGCTGCGGTGGCGCTGTGGACGACGCTATAGATACGGCCAATCTGTGTGCGATACGACGGTATCACACTCTGAAACATATGAGATGATTGGCGATGATGAAGGTCAAGTCTATCGAGGGCAATTGCTGTACCCTACTAGCTGTCGAAAAGAGAGAGAGTATGCAAGCTGTAAGCTGTAAGCTGTAAGCTAATCAACGCAGTCGCCGCTCGATGCGGCAAACCAAGGACGTAGATCGTTGCTGAGAAGGGCATCGACGTTGACACGCCCAGTACGTGCCGTGGGATGCATGACTTGCGAACTGCGTCGATGATCCATGGCGTGATTGGCCAACAAGTCAGCCATTTGATTAGACGCTCTTGGAAGGTGCATCCATCTTCGGACGTCTGGAAGATCTGCCAGACGTCGTGCAATCGCGTACAGCCGAAGTAGACACGTGATTCTTCGGTTTACGGTAGGAGCGTAGTGCTGGAGGGCGAGGGCGCTGCTCCCAACACTTCAAGCGGGAGCCACTTGCTTTGATGAGCAGCTCGTAGGCCCGTGATGCGTCTTTGGTACTCAGCTTGGTAGCTTGGTTATTCATCGTTGCAGGGTGAGCACGCCTCATGGCGGCACTCCACACTATATTGTCGCTGCTCCTGTCAACGGGTCGACTCTAGTCACACATGCGCCGGATCCGCATCAGATGATTTGCGAGTAAACGCATATTTGCACCAACAAGCAGCTGCAGCATAAACTGCGCAGAGTGCACGAGAGTGTCGCTCGATTGCACTCGCATCTGAGAGCTACACTGCCCTTGGAGCCTCTGCTCTACGATCGCGACGTAGATCAGCTGCTGACATTGCTCGGATTACCAGGCGGCAAGCGCTCACTGTTGGCCCAAGAGGTAGACTCTGCCATCAAAGGCGAGTTAGTCAACGACAGCAAGTCGTGAGTCACATAATGGTTCGGAATAGTACAACTAGTCGCCAAGAGTGACCAAGTGCTAGGCTCCGTGCACCCGTGCACCACCTTCTTCTGTAGTCCTCGATTGCGTCCTCGATTGCGTCCTCGATTGCATCCTCGTCCTAGGAGACTGCAGACTGCAGACTGCAGACTGCAGAGCGCAGAGCGAGGACGAGTGAGTTTACGCATAAATATTAGAAGGATCACATCTCTCCTAGCCACTAGTGCACTAGTGCTAGAAGGTGGGAGCAGACACAACACTGCTCATGCACGAGCTCGGAATCGGAACCCATGCCATGCGACTTGGACCCACTGACACACCGATGACAACTTGAGCGGGTCGTCGAGAGGGGTTTATATATCCACTTGCACTTGTTGGATCTTGAGAGAGAGGGAGATAGCTTTGTCCGTCCCCAATGATCGATTGATCAATCACAAGACCGTGTAGAGACTGACACGGGACGTCTTGTGATGCAGCGGCTCGTAGTAGCGCGCATTCTCGATCGTCGTCTGGTACGTCGCGAGTGCGTACTCGAGCTCCTGGTCCCAGTCGCACGATCCAGCACTGGACGTGGGCGAGTCGACCTCCACATCGAGCTCCACATCGACCTCCACATCGAGCTCCACATCAAGCTCCACATGGAGCTCGGGGAACTCGAAAGACCCTCTTGACGACGCTATTGGTGACGTGGTCAACAATGACGATAGCAGTGACGATACCGACGATGACCGCGATCGTGACGATAGCAATGACGATCGCGGCGATGACGACGACGACGACGACGGCGTCAATGGTGTCACTGACCATGACAATGGCGATCGCAATGGCGAGACCAACGAGGCCAAGTCAAGTCCTTCAACTGGGTCAACTGGGTCAACTGGGTCAACTGGGTCGATTGGGTCGATTGGGTCGATTGGGCCGACCGGCGTACGGACACTCGACGTACTCGACGTACTCGACGTACTGGGCGGCGACGGCGACGGCGACGGCGACGGCGACGGCGACGACTCGGCTGCAGTGGCGACTGACGAGGCTTGCGTCGGCACCCGAGCGAGGTGATGCATGAAGACAGAAGCATACCCCGGCGTGGCCTTGGCCTCCAGCGCACGGATGCTCTGGACGGTGATCGACGGACCGCCGAGTGCAGCACGGATGACATGCACCCACAGCGCGTACTCGCGTGGCGACGCAGCGCGGAGACGAAGCTTGGTGAGACGCTTGGGGATGGTGAGCGAGAACTCGCACTTGGTTGGCTTCTCCTTGAGTCGGATCGCGTTGGGCTCGGTGGCCGAGCGCTTGATCCGGACCATGGTGGTACGGTCGCTCGAGGGACCGTAGTAGAGCTCGACTTCATCGTCGAACATGGAGACGAACGTGAGCTGCGTGGGACGCCTGTGATCAGGAGCAACAGCAACAGCAAAATCACACGACAGGACGCACATGAGACACACAAAGACAGACAGACAGACAGACAGACAGACAGACAGACACACACACACACAGAGAAGCAAGTCAGTCATCATCCACACCACAAGACGTAAGAGGCCAGTGCACAACGTAAACGTACCAACGGAGCATCGAACGCACTTCGAACGTGTTCGAGGCGAGGTAGTCCGGCATGCATGGCGCACACACGGACGTCACCGGGATCGGCGACGCGAACGCCGCGGCATTGGCGTGAGGCAGCATACTGGAGACGGGACGGATTCCGACTCGAACTCGGATGCTGGTACGGTGAGTGGAGTGAGTGAGTGGACACGTCGTCGCACACACACACGCACACGAGACAGAGACACAGCGCTTGGGCTGGGCTGGACGGAGCTGGCGAGAGCTGGCGCGCGACAACGGCAGATGCAAGACGACGCCGAGACGGTGCGCTTGCAGGTGGTAGTATCGCTGGTGTCGGAAGACTGAGGCGAAGGCCACACCACGAAAGTGCAGGCGCTTGAGCGTTTGAAAATCCAAACCAACCTAGAGGTTGAGCTGGAGGTGCCTGTGTAGAATAAGACATCCTAGAGAAGACTGCTGTGTGTCTCTCTTGGATGCACCGTGTGGCTCGGAGTCGGAGGGAGTCGCATCGGCATCCTCAGTTTCTAGGATGGCTTATTCTACATGCAGGCCTAAGGCCAACGCGGCCTCTCGTCGTCTCGGTGGGTTTGAATTTTCAAACACACCTGCGCGCTCGCGCACAGGCCCACCGGTTCGCACGCGTTCTTAGTCCACCCACTGGCAATGATGGATCCGAGTCGTCGATGGGGGAACGTCGAGCACGCCGCCGTTGTCGGATTGCCTCGTTCGTCACCGCAAGCACAACTAGCGAGAGAGAAACAAACACACGTAACAGACAGACAGACAGACAGACAGACAGACAGACTGTGAGCACATGGTGAGGAGCAAGGGACGTAAACACAATACCCACGTAGAGTCAGACAGATGGATGTGGTGCGGGCCAGCTCACTTTATCAGTTGGTCAGTTGGTCAGTCGGTCAGTCGGTCAGTCGGTTGTTCGTACGGTACGGACGATGACACGCCCACCCACTGACGAGTGACGAGTGAGCGTGTGAGCGTGTGTGTGTATGTGTGGCGATGGATAAGGCAGAGACAGAGGACGCGCATGGCCGCGTTCATGCCGGTCAGGTTGGTCAGGTCGAGTGCGCATGTGGCAATCATTCATCCTTGTCATGTGGCTTGTGGCTTGTGGCTTGTTGATCTTTGGTGATGATCATGATGTGAGGGGTGGTCAAGAACCCAATGACCACTGTGTGTTTTTTTGGTACAACCCATCTCGAGATATCGGAAAGCAGTAGGTTTGACCTGCATCCACTGATTCAAGTGATTGTGATGGTAGTATATCGTAGGCGAGTACGTTGATAGGTCTCTTACGTCCATCATTGGTCCACATCTACTGGATTAACGATTAACCAAACACCACCAGCTCACTTCAAGGCGACTCCTCAGCTTTTCGACACACGAGGATGGCCACGAAGAGATCAGCCCACTGCCCATGGGGATGGCTGTGGCTAACGCTGTGGACGACGCTTCGGTCGCACGCACTGGCGCAGACCATCGCTGCGCCGGACAAGAGCGATGAACTGGAGCAGCGTGCCTTTGTGGACGGCCAGCAGCGCCTCGAGGACGACCAGCGCGCTCAATTGCGAGCTAATCTCATCAACATCAACCTCTACACGTGCGTTCGCATGGACGTTTGCTCCGCTAACCGGAAGAGTAATGACGTGTGAGTGTTGCGTGGCGCAGGTACGACTCGCCGACGCAGTTCGTCGTGGGACTACTGCTGGATCCTTGTCGCCATCGTGCCTTCGACTGTTGCTCGGATCGATTTGGGGAGCCGGTGCGTGGCTTTTGATCGTACGTGAATACTCAGACTCTCACTACTGGACCCTCCAATCCTCGACCTAGGCATACACGAACGAAAAGCTGGCGAGCAAGGAGAAGATCTCGCTGCTGGACGAGTCCGGCGCGCCATTCCAGGTCAGCGCCAGTCGACTGAGCGACCGACCCTCGCGCTTTGACCCCGACTGCTACGTCGACGCCACTTCGACACCGTATCGACTACTCAAGAAACTCACGACTGCCGGACTCAACGTGACCAAGCAGTACGTCGGATCGGGATGCGTGGGCCGACTGCGCGCACTCGCGCCATTGGAAGACGTCGTGATGCCACCGTGCTGGATCGCAACGACACCATCAACGCGCTAGCTTCGTGTCAGGGCGTCGACGGCCGACAAAAGCCCAACTGTGTCGCGGTCGCGTACATGCAGACAGCGTACATCGCTCAGTGCTTCGGTGCCTTCGCGCTCGACAATCACTGCGGGACGTTTCTCGAGGTACACGCGCCAGGGGACAACGCAATCCTGAGTCAAACTCGGCTACTCGGGGAGTACACGAATGGGTTTCGGACCACAGTGTTGCCTCTCTTCTACAAGGGCGATCGCACTCGCACGATCTGTCGCGGTGACTACGAGATCTGGTGGGTGCAGCGGACGCGCTACAGCTTCATCATCCAGAAGAAGAAAAGTTTCGCGTTGTGGACCCAACGTGCGACTTTGACTTTGCCACCAACACATACACAGACCACCACGAGATCAGCAGGCGTAGAGGTAGAAGGGCAAACGTTGTGGCACACTTGCTTGTCACTTTATGGCACAATAGAAGTACGACTCAATCCCATCGCGATACAGACGCAGACGCAGAGGCAGACGCAGAGGCAGACGCAGAGGCAGACGCAGAGGCAGACGCAGTTTACGCAGACCGACCAGTTGTCCGACGTGCGCATACACTACATACGCACACTGAAGTTGTGTTCCTACGTCGTACATACATGCACTGCTACGGTCTTGGCGACGACCATAGCCATGATTCATGACCTCGCTGAGATGTTCGAGCATACGCCAAGCTGCAAGGGGTACTGTTTGCTGTGCGATATAGTACACCGACTCTGGATTGACCGGAGGCGAATGACTGGAAGCGGATGAACACACGTGAGGCGGTACCCGCGACGAGCGGATGAATGTTGCATGACTGATATGGACGTATTCGCAGCCGTGTGAACGGACAAAGAGGCGAACAGACACACAGACAAACCGGCCACTGTCCATAGTGTGAGAGTGAAGTCGTTGACAGGTGAGATCGACTGTCCTGTAACAGAGAAG
>JAHRIK010000042.1:0-82909 GCA_020085045.1 Pythium oligandrum
TGCTTCAATAAATAACACACGGCGGCGCGGGAGACACCAAATTCCTTGGCGAGATGTGCTTGCTTCTTCTCTCCAGCGCGTACTCTTCGCACGATTTCGTAGCGTTGTCGCTCCTTGAGGTACTTCTTCTTGGTCCGGCAGGGCATGACCGTCCGCCGTCCAGTGCTTGCTCTTCGCTCTTCATCCGACAACTCGCTCTCATCCGACGACGTCGTCACATTTGATTCTTCATACGACGACGCCGGACTCAACGCGCGTCGAATGGCCACGGGCGACGATTGCACAAACGCCGTCTTCTCGTACTCCATGGCCGTCAAGACCGCGAGCTGGTACATCTTGGAGCTGTATTTCGCCATGGGCGACAGCGACTGCTCGCGCGTCACGCTTACGACGTGCTGTGTCATCTGCGGGAGCGTGTATCGCGTGGACTCGAGGAAGGTCTGGAAGGAAGGCAGGGCATGGCCGTCATGGTGGCAATAGAGTCGAGTAAGCTCGTCGCTTCTTGTCACTCGGCTCGCGCACACACACAGATGTACACAGCAACCCCCACACACAGCGAGGGTGGTGTGGTGCTGTGGGCAGGAAGGGAGATGGAAGTGTGATGATGGCTCCATGAGGCCGGCGGTGGGAGATTCAGCGCGGCGACAAAGATATGAGCCGCGTGGGTGGCGCGCTCTCTGTCGGCCGAGTTGTTAAAAATGGCCAGCGCGGCTATGCAACACCAGATGAAGCGAAAACAAGTACATGGTACACGTGAAGAGACTGTGTATCGTCCACGAGTATACTGACGTAAGGTGATCATCGCGTCGAGCACAAAGACCACGCACTGCAACACGAGGCCAGCTGCTCCCAATACAAGCCGCTGAGCTGCGATCGAGGTGGGCGTACGGTCTAGACGGCATTTAACGCCTGGGCGGAGCACAGAAGAAACCAGGGGGTGCGTATTTCTGTCGCGGCCTGGTGTGGTGATGAGCCCAGTCACCGTCCGAAAGACTCGCTGCACGCTCACCGGACGGTCGGACCGGGACCACCAAAACCAGGTCACTGTACCTACCGTGCCGCATGGCACTGAGGAGGCGCGACAAAGGCACGCAGCGTGTTTGGGTGTGTCCAGAACCTCTGAAACCCATCGACCGTCTCTTCTGATATGCAGCCAGAAAGTTGTTTAACAGTGTACCACCTGTAAAACAACATACACATGTCACCGCGTCCGAAAGAGGAGGCAGCTGATGCCCCGCGGTAATGGAGCTCGTGGAAGACGCGACGTGCGTTGATGAGACCGCTTCAATGGATATGTACCCATGTTTCCTCTATGCGTTCACAGCGACACGCAACGCGAGCCTTGCAGCTTCAAATCGGTTTGCTCGAATGAGATGGGTCGCTTCTTCACCATCCGCGCTGCTCATGCTCAAGCTTCCAGACTTCAAAGTCGCGCGTGACTTTGTCCAGCATCTGGTCTTTGATCTTGAGGAGATACTTGACCTCGGCTTTCTTCTCTTGGAACTCTCAAACCGCTCGCGATATTGTTTCTTGGCGTCTTTGAGTTGGAGGACGAGGAAATCCATCCCACTACTGGATGTCTCAGATGTATCCGCAGGCGTGCCTTCGATGGGAACCTGGCGTGCTTCCTGCAGCTTCAACGTCAAGCCGTCGATATCCCTAGGAAACAATACGTTAGAGCTTCATAGACACCCTGCGATATGCGACGTACAGTTTGAGCCGGTTGATGTCGAGGCCGAGGTTCGCAAACTGGGCTTTGGCCTGTCGTAGATTCTGCTTGGCCACGTCCAAGTCTAATAACGACTCTGGACGAGGGCTCTCTTGTTGCTTGAACGCCTCGAAAAGCTCTTTTTCACTGCGTTGATCCTGAACTGGAGCCGTTGGAGCCTGTTTCCTACCCTCTCCGGCCGAAAACGGACGAAATGGAGGCAGATTGTCCTCTCTGGTTTGTCATCATGGTCTTCTCAGGTGTCTCCGGTTGGTTACCGTGTATTCGCTTGTCCTGCGACTCGGGTGACTTGATTAAAGGCAACGAACCTGCTCGCATGGCGCGAAACTGCTTCACCATCCGACTTTCAGTCGTCTTCGATGGAGTGGTGATGGATAAAGGCACCGCTGGTGGTGAAATACCATTCGACGATGATGTTTGGTCGAGCGTGGCTTGGTTTTCGAGACAAACCTCCCGGAAAACGGAGAAAAGCTGGCGCGTTTGCTCGAGATTCACGATTTCGGGGACGCAGTGCTCATCCCGAAGATACTCCTTCACTTGATTCCGATACAGTGACCGGCTGGCCGTTGATCGAATGCTCTTAACATCGTACTCCACAAAACTCCGTCCTGCCAAGGTGTCGTGGATCGCCAGTTCTTCCCGCAGTCGCTTGATCTCTTGCAAGTACTTTTGCAGCATGACTTGCGTTTCCGCGCTCGCTGGTCCACCTTGGCCGCCTTGTTGCGCCACATTGATCATCGCCGAGGTCTTGACTCGCATCATTCGGGTCGCAAACTTGAGTGTCGCCAAAGTCTGGTCATTGTGACTGTCCTCTGGCCAGACACATGCTATGAGCATGGTCCGACAGTTGCCACCCAGCGAGTCTTTGAGAATATTTGTCAATGGCGTCTGTCGATACGGGATATGCTGACGCTTCTTGTCACCGAGAGCAATTACCACTTGTTCTAGAAATGTCAGCGATTTGTTGATATGCGAGGCTTCTTTAAGCATCACACCTGTCACATGCGTCTTCTTCATGCGTTCCGAGCCTGCGAGATCCACGAGATGCAGCTTACTGAACGTCGTGACGCTGTTATTCGACTGCTCCATCATCTCATCGTCCACCGCACGCTTCTTCTCGATGTAAATGGTAAATAAACAGTGTGAACGTGTTGACGAGGCATTCAGACAGTGCTCGGCAATCGTTCGATTCGTCTCGCCTTGGAACAACATATCCAATGCGTCTTCTTCCGTCTTGACAACAGGTCGAGTGAGTCCTCGAATGAACGTTTGGCCCTTTTCGTTCTCTTGGACCACCAATTCTTCACGATGATTGTTGTTGTTCGCCATTCCAGGAGCTCCATGGCTGTTTGGCTCGGTGAAATTCAGTAAATCGTAGAGATTCTCGTTGTAAACTTCCATGTACGAGACCCGCACGACGTAGGAATGCTCGGAATCTCGATGGATTTGCTGAAAGATACTGGAAATGGACCGTGCGATGACGCCTCGGTCTTCAAATTGCCGCTTCCCACCCGACATGGTGAACGTTTTGCCTGCTCCAGTCTGTCCATACGCCATGATCGTGCCATTATACCCACTCAAGACGCTCTCGACGATCTCCGAGGCTGCATTTTGATACACTCCGGCTTGATTTGTCTGTGAGCTCAGCACTTGGTCGAAATGAAAGCAAGTGCCAGTACCACTGGCAGCATTTGTGACGACGCTGATGGTCTGCTCTCTGTCGTTCACGACGACACCAGGGCCAGTGGATGAGACGACTCCATTGGTTTTCCCCACCGGCGGACGCACGCGGATACAGACGCGGACTCGCTTGTGTGCATTACTCATTGTCGCGTCCAGAGCACAGGATTCACAGGCACAACGCCATGACTTGGCATGTGTGTGGATTGAATGAGATTCCAACGGGCTATCAATAGGATCGAGGTTTAAGGCCATTTCTTGAGGCTTGTGCCTTGTTGGACGCGACTTCAGTGTCGCCATCATCACATTCGAACTGCAAATCCACCGTCAGCTGTGGTGAAACCCAGCACCGCCAGCTCAGATGATGATTCACGCCACTCCGAGTCGACCTCAAGCACCCTCGAAGCAGTGCAGAAGGTCGTAGCCGAAAACGAAATGGACGCACTCGCGACCAAGATCCTGAGTTAGAAGCACTCGCTCTCACCGATCATCTCCTTCAAAAGACTCTTCAGCACATCTTCTCGCTTTGGCGACCAAACTGACAGTGGAGCAATGATGAGCCTGCTCCAGACTCAATGCGCGGAATGTCGACTTGTCTTTGATCGTTGCTGCATGCTACAGTCCTCACAACCAACCTCCGTATCTCTCCTCACCAGCATTCTTGTATTATACCACATCAATGTTCACCTCCGTATCCAGATACTAGGGAGGAAACGGTCAGCCGTGTATTAGTTTCTTGCGTGGAGGCAACTGCTGTTCATGTCGATGCTGCATCTTGAAGTGGAGCACTCCTGCGTGGACCTCCTTCGCAGTAAGACCCAGATTCATATCTTCCCATTTACCATCGGTCCCCACATCCGACATGAACACGTCGTGCAACCTGTACGAGCCCTCGGGAATCGTGATTCTAGAACACAACGACATCACCGTCAAATACACACACACACACACACACACACAAAAAAAAAACAAACAACAAACACGAGTACGTACGACGTCTTGGGGAGCATACCCGCCGTCTTTACCACGAAATACAACGTCAACCCATTCAATGCCGACACGCCACCGCAACCGCTAAGAACAATCCAAAACGACTGCGTCTCCCATTGGGGACTCACGCCACCCTTGATACCAGGCATCGTCCGACTAGAGGCCACCTCACGTTGATCAGAACCCACGAGTCGCCACTTGCAGTACGGACTCTGAACGCCAAGTCGACGGACGTTCGGCAGACCCTCCACGCGCACAATCCGCATCGTCACCGCCGTCGCACGGGATGCAGCAACACTGAATGGAGAACTGGACTCGCACTCGTCTGCTCGAGACGTCGGACGACCCTCAGACGGCTTCGAGTCGATAGCTTCACAGTCGTCGTCCTTCTGTCGGATCGTCTGCATCAAACCACATAGCCCCCGTGTTCTCTTCTTTCTCAACGCGAGGTGGCACGTAGTCGTGCGCGACGATCATCTTGCTCGATGAAGCCCAAATGCAACTCCCACTGCCGACCGCATACGGACTCGTCATTGACTCCATCACGATACCACACTCCAGACCAGAGTACTTGGCCATCTTGAGTACGTCAAAGTCCGCTTTGTACTTGACTTGGAGCAAATCGCGGAGGAGAGCCAGCGTCTCACCGGGAGGCATTGATCGATCCTAATTCATCTCTCGCAATGCGCCAGTCGCAGAGAGATTCAGTCCCTCGACCAGACTGTGCACCTGCACGGTACGATCCAGCTGTTCCGTACACGCTATACACAAGGACACAAAATGACTCACACGAAACCTAACATACATACATACAAACGATCCATACCTCCGATGATCGTCTCGATCGCCGATTTGCCAAACATGTCTGGAACCACACTCGAGAAGAATGACAGACCCGTCTAGCACGACAAAAAAGCACACGCATTCAATCATTCAGGAAGCAGCGATACCACTACACCCTCAGCGCCATCCCCACCCACCTTGATATAGCTGCCGTACATGGCCAGAAAAGCGTTCCCCACGGTGGTCACGATCGGCTCGTCTTCATGATAGCATACACCCGACAACTCGCTGCGGAACTTGAGCGTGAAGGCTGCCGTCACACGATTCGGTCGCGGCTGGTATTCGAGTGTCCACAACGCTGGATACAACATCCGATTGCCCGCCGCCGCCTTCACTTGAATGATCGCTCGCTTGTTCTCGTTCAACGTCCGCTCTATGGCCTGGAGCCCTGCGCGTTGCCCATTCTCCAGGTCGTTCATTTTGTCCACAAGCTGCTCTAACGCCGACATCGGCGGACGATCGTCAGTCATCAGAGGCAATACTGTCACCACATCACTGCATCGCTGCCACACCCGGCTCGTGTACCACTCCATGCTCGGTGGCAACAACCCACCAGATGGACAAACCTTCGTCCGCTGCATCTGGGACACCAGTTGATCCAACGCAAAGCACTTGCCACTCGTCGACACAGCATAACGCTTCACCCACAAACCCGGATACGTCTCCAGCAACTTCTCGATGTTCATCGCGTACCACTTCAGCTGCTGCCACGCCACTCGCTCGTCCGATGCACCGATACCAATTGACAGTGTGACGATATCGCACTCCCACTTGTCCTCCGCACCAGCATGTTTCTTGCGAATGATGGTCTCGTACTCATCTACCACCGTGCTCTTGAACGTACCCTGAGCAAACTCTCGGTCAGTCGAGTAGTACAGAGAATAACTCTGTACACCGAGCTTCTCGGAAAAGTCCTCCGGTAAATGCTGTTGGAACTCGTACTCCCACCTCACACGGTACAGCCAACTTGTGTTGACCACGGAGTGAGACCCAAACACCGTCGACGATGGCGCAGACTTCTTCCAGTACAGAGGCACAATCAGATCCGAATCGGCTTTAATACCCTCCACACCAGTGGGGTACGCAAGCTGAAGCTCGAACATCAACAGCTTCAGTTCCAACAACAGGTCTGCATCATCCACCTCACGCCAGAGCTCCAACCGCTGCAGGAGCTCGTGCTCCACACAACCTTCTTCTCGCACTCTGTGGTACAGATCGCGCCATCGATCGTTCATGGTCGCGATGTACACTTCGTCGACCAGCTTGTGATTGACCACCTGGCGAATGAAGTCGATGGCAAACTTCGGACTGAGAAAGACGGTCTTACACGTGAAGCGCCGTCGTCAATTTTAGTCGCGTCGGACATCGGTACGCTCGATTCAGCCAACAGGAGTGCTGTAGTTCAGTGGACTGCACAATGGTCTCGGATGCGTTCGCCGTTTGTAATGTCCGCCTCCGCGTCACGCACGGTCTCTTTCAGATAGGCATTCAAATTGAGGTAGGTGTCTGGCATCAAAAAGCACGTGCCACACGAATGGATGGCTTCCTCGATCACTTTCCGCAAATCATCGATACCGCTCAGGTCGGCACTGCTCGCAAACACCAACCTCTGTGACAAATACTTGGGTCGTCGTGTGTATCGAGCATCAAGCTCGGCCATCTGTTGACGCAATGCTGTCGGGTCTTCTTCTTTCGACGTCGACCGCCGACATTCTTCTCGCAGCTTCTGCCGCACTTGATCAATCGCCTTCAGCTCACCAACTTCCTTCCGCTTCAGACGACCCATCAGATCAGCCATGATCAGCTCAGCTGTCCCCACGTCATGACCCCACCAAGTCCGATTTCGTACCAACAAACACGAACTCGGACACTGCTTCGCGAGCGCACACACCGCGGATCCAGCGATAGATGTTGTGGTCCACGAACGCATCCATCCGAGGATGCACCACACCAGGTCGATCCATCAATCCTTCTCTATCCAGCATGTCCTTGTATGCTCTCAGATTGACACACACCAGATACATCGTGCGCTTGGAGTAGAAGAGACTGTGCGAGGAATGATACTCGTCTTGTCCAGCCAAGTCCCAAATGCTCACGTCGTACGTCGTTCGCTCGCCGGTGTCGGTCGTGATGTCGAATTTCCATGAGAACAGATCGATGCCGATGGTGCGATGATCTGCATCTTCCAACGTGGATGTTCGGGTCGTCAGGCTTTTGATAAGACTCTTCTTTCCCCACGTGTTTGGTCCGACGACAAACAACTTCTTGCGGTACACAAGTGAGCTTGAGGCTTTGATTGAATTGAAGAATGTCAGCACGTCGTCGGCGCCGCGTTTGTAGACTTCGTCTGGGAGCTCGGTCAGTTTGTGTCCCTCTTCGCGCTGCTTCACCCAGAGTTCAATCGCAGCCAGCATCGCGAGTTGTTGATGACGAACGCTTTCATTTTTGTCTTGCTGTTGAATGGCTTGATTGGCTTGCTCCGTGTGCGCATCACTCCACTCAATACCACGAGAGATCAACTCTATAGCGCATGGTATGGTAAGATTCTTGTCTCTGTCGCTTATATTGAGCAGTGAATACAACAAAGCATTTTGGTTGTCCTGTTGAAATTCAGTACGGTTAGCATAATGATTGGTTTGCACAATGGTCGGCTTCCTTAAGAGGCTCGGGGTTACCTTGTAATTTGCATTCACACTCGCTCCTTTGGACAACAGCAACACGATCGCATCGCAGTGGTCAAACATCGCAGCTAAATGCAGTGAGGCCCCTCCTTCCTACAAAAATACATGAGCGCAAGGGGTAACACTCGCTCACAAGTACCATCTACACACTTGCACATACTTCATTAACAGCACTCACACTTGCTCCGTTGGACATCAACAGCGAGATCGCATCGCAGTGGCCTTCACTCGCTGGCGAAAGCTGCACGCGTGGGATCACAGCTATCTTCTCAATGCGGGTATACCAGCAGAAGCAGTGGGAACGCAATGCTTCGTCCGCCATGCCATCGATCGCGACGCTCCCTTGCTCTGGCCAGTTTGAGGAAACTTACACGCAGTCGTTCGCTTCCGTACGCGTCGCCTGCGTCTCGCAGCGCACTCGCAGCCATCGCCTTGGCCTCCGTGCGTCCTCGAGAGACTCGCTGCATCCTCTGGCGTCTCCAAGGCGCTCATACACGCGCGTCGTCCGTCTCCAACGTCATGATGATGTGTGGCTTCCTTTGGTCTCCAAATGGCAACTGCTAGTTGTCAACCGACAACCTCTGTTGTCGACGAGAGGGGTACATTGTACCGTGTCCTAGATTAGACCACACGCCAGTGGAGGGCTTTTGATGGCCAAGCCTGACTCAATGCGCGGAATATCGACCGGTCTTTGATCGTTGCTGCATGCTACAGTCGTCATAGCCAACCTCTGTGTCTCTCCTCACCAGCATTCTTGTGTATCATTATACTACGCCAATGTTTAACTCCGTCTCCCACCATCGGTCCCAATGGTCATAGCCACTGTATCTGAGGGACTCTCGTGTCCGCTGGCTTAGACTCAACTGCCACTCGGCAACTGCCAGCTGCAGTAGCTGTCGAATTACTCATTTTGAGGTGGTTTCGATACAGTGTTCGTTTGGTCTCTCCCGTCATGTGCGTCTTCTTTGTGCGTTCCGAGCCGGCGAGATCTACGAGATGCAGCTTGTTGAACGTCTTGAAGCTATTCAACTGCCCATCATCTCGTCGTCTACCGCGCGTTTTTTCTGTAAGTGATGAATAAACAATGTGACTCAAGTAGCGCAATACACGGGTCCAAATGACGGACACTGTCAATCTCACCCCATCACCAATTTGAAGAATCTCCGAATGCTTAAGGTCGATCGAATCCGACTAAAGTTCTTCGCTATGCACGTTTCAGATCGCTGAATCTCTTTTAGAGCTTTCCACAACTTCCATGGGCATGGCAGAATAAGCACGCTACGCTGGTAGAGCAGTACAGTAGACATTCAGACGATAGCGCGCATAGCGATCTGAGAACTTGGCAATGTTACACAAGGATCAAGACGTCACGTGGCGTATTCGTCGCTGGCGAATCTCACAAGTCTTCGGCTTGCGGCCGAACGAGTACTCGACACATCTCCTCTCGGGTTCGAACGTATGCGTGTATTCTCGAAGTTTGATGTCAATTATTCGAAGTTTATGTCCCGTGCATATTCACATCAGTCTGGTTGTGGAAGGCCCCGTGGTGTTTCATCAACAAACCAATTACTTTATCCACTGCATGAACATAAGGAAGACATTTTGTGTCTGCTGAAGAATCAAATCGGTATTAATCTTCAGTTTTTCGTGATCTTCCATCGTGCCAGCTAGATGAGTCACGCTACATTTCAGAGGGACGGAGCACTGTCATCAAAGCGTCGCATCTGAATGGTCCACGTGGACCGCGGTGGCGTGAGCAGATGCGTCTGTTCGGACACATTATCACTGTCCAACTTGTCCAGGGCAGCCACAAGCTGATCACTCAGCTCCTCGCGCTCTCGCGAGAAGATGATGTTGAGCTTTGGGTTCTCGGCAGGTGAAACCACCTTGCCACGCTTGGGCAGCAACACAAGCGGCAGTTGCTTGACTCCACCCGTAGACCCGGAAACCATGTGTCCATTCAGCCGGTCGAACGCGCCGCTAATGACTCGGTTGGAGATCTGACTCTCCGCGGACAGTCCCTCTTCTTCCTCATCGTCTTCGTAGTAGTACGTCGGATACTGCTGGTTATCCTTCGATGCCTGCAAGCTTCTTCGGACGCGTTCACGTTCTTGTCGCCGCGTCTCCAGCAACCCTTCCGGCGATTGTGGTGCGTTGGTCTCTTGTGAATCCGTAGCGCTTGGTCCCGATCGTGCTGGCGGAGCAATCACATTCGCTCGTGAGCTGTTGAGAGCTCTCAGCAGCTTTTGCAGAGCCAAAAAGGTTTCATCCTCTTCTTCGTCTTCCTCCATCGTAGCTTCGACCGCCTCGCGCAATTGCTTCTTCTTGTCTTCCATCGCGCCCTGGTTTTCCCCCGCCGGTTTGTTCTGCATGTCTGTCATTGCCATCATGTCTCCAAATGGCCTTCAATCAACTGGCCACTAGCTCGATCTGCTTGGCACGGGGGAAGTTCAACAATAAATCTTACAAATAACTGTGAGACGTGCGGGATACTTTGGTACACTCTCGTGATGTACCCACCTCGAAATTGTTTCGCAAACTGCTTTTTTCCTTGCGCCTTTCACTCAGCGCCGTCTTCAACTAACACGGTTGCGCTTCCTACGTCAGCAACAACACATCTTCATCAGTACTCAGCAATCACATCTCCTCGAAGCGAAATATGGTGATTGGTCCCCGAAAAAACAACTCGAGACCTCATTGGATCAAATCGATTTTTTGGTTCATGGTGTCAGCTCAATGGACCCAATGGCCAGAGACGGGTCACACGTTGTGACCCTCGAGGGATGACCCAAGGCTTGCGACTCACAAGCCTTGGGTGATCCATATCAGATCCAGTGCGCCGGTCACTATCACCATCATCACCCCCGTCCACGTTGTGGACCAGTAACTTCAATGGTCGAAGGCGTCGTATGGAGAAAGAGTCAGTTGCAGGCAATATCAGAGCGAATGCTGCTCATATCGACTGGAGGTTCTTGACGTGAAGCACTCCTGCTTGGGAGGACCTAGATTCAGCTATCGACACGTCTACGTCTCCAGCAACTTCTTGATGTCCAACACACACCACTTTAGCTGCTGCCAAGCCACCTGCTCATCTGATCCGATGCAAATTGTCAGCGTGACGATGTCGCACTCCCACTCGTCCTCCGCACCAGCATGCTTGGCTAGCGAAGTATGGTCTTGTACTCGTCGACCTCACCACAACCACGGCCTCCGAGGGACTCTACGTGTCCTCGCCACTAGAGCTTGAAGTCCCGTCATGGTGATAGGTTGGCAAAAGGCAGTTGCAGTGGCTGCCAAATGCTCATTGTGGAGTGATTTCGATAGAGTGCTCGTTTGGCACCACACCAGTCACATGCGCCGGCTAGATCCACGAGATGCAGCTTACTGAACGTCGTGACGCAGTTATTTGGTTACTCCATCATTGCATCGTCATGTGGATGGATCGAATGAGGATTCCGACGGGCTTCTATCAATAGGGTCGACATTTAAGGTCGTTTCTCGAGGTTGTGCCGTGTTGGACACGACTCCATCGGAGCCTTCATCACATTCGAATGACAAATCCATCGTCGGCTGTCGTCGTAGCCTTCACTTCCCAGCAAAAGCACGTAGAACGCGCCGCTACAGCCAAAGAAGGAAGATACTGTAGAGAATAATGAACTCGACAATGCCACTCACCAAGTGCAACATCATAGCGATCAGGACAGCGAGGTGTTCAGTCATTTGGAGATACTGGAGCATGACGTTGAGCGTGGCGACGGCGGCTTGGACGAACGGATTATGGTACCCACAGACTTTGCAAATAACCGTGGTGATGATACCCAGGTACGTCAAGGTGCCCACCCAGTTCCAAAATGACAAAAGTATGTGACGCTTTCGACGAGGAGTTCTCGAGTTCCACTTGAATCAGCAAAGTTACTAAACAAACGCACGAGATGAAGCGAAGAATGCCAACCAATACTTCTCGGGGCGTGCTAAAGCCACTCCACTCGTGCGCTTGGTCGCACATGATGGAGACGTAGTATGTGAGGACCAACAAGCAATAAACCACGACCTCTTGACGGAACATCGTTTTGCCAAACGCAAACCACTTGGCTTCGTAGCACTTTGCAGCCGAGTACTTCACGTCGATTCGGCGCTTTGATCGCGAGTGCGAGCGCTGTTTGGGGAACTGGGACGCAAGGCTCGCCATAGATCGCAGCGAGCTGGAAGTAGTAGACGGTGGTCGTAAATCCATAGTGCCGACTTGACGAGAACTGTATTCGGTTGGGAAATCGGGTGTGTGAGGCTCGTTCCGATAGAGTCCTACGACAAAGAGGTCCAGATACGGCGCGATCAGCTTGGCACTTTGTCCACAAAGGAGCGTAAAGAGGTTGTTGTCCCATTTCCTATCATAATTTGGATGATGGAAAAACCAAAGCGCGACGTCGTGATGGCCAAACTCCACCGCCCCATACAGAGGTGTTCGCTCATCTGCTCTGGTATTGATGTCAGCGCCGTGTTCGTTCAAGAGCTGACAGTCGACGAGATTTCCTTTCATTGCCACATTGAACAACGCTGTTTGTCCATTGGAGTCCTGGATGCGATCAGAGCAAATGAGCGTCGCGATCGATGACATGATGGACGAATCAATTGGTTACCACTGCTTCTGCTGGTATACCCGCATTGAGAAGATAGCTGTGATCCCACGCGTGCAGCTTTCGCCAGCGAATGTGTGCAGCAAAGTCAATCGCGTGGTCTCACTCACGACGCAAACAGTGTCGAGTGTGTCTAGTACGCTCTGCCAGTTCTCGCTTTCATTGCTACGGCAACGCAACCATTAAAACGAAAAGATCGAGATAAACAAGCGCTCAGAGCACACCGTACAGGATTGTGGCTGTGAATGCGTCCATTTCGTCTTCGGATATCACCTTCATCGTTCTCGAAGTTGCCTCGGAGTGGTGTGAATCATCATCAGAGCTCGCTGTGCTGGTTAAGTACGATCCGTTTGACAATGTCACGGGTGACACGTGGGTCGTGTCGAATCTACTCTTGTTGGTGTATCTCGTGTGTGTGTGGTGATCGTGTTGCTCAATCTGCTCATTGCTATGGTGTTCACAAGCTACGAAGACTGTGGGAGGCCACGGAAGGTGAGGTATTGCTGTGCTACGCGCAAGCCATTGTGCGAATGGAGCGGTCACTATCGAAACAAACGCGAATCAAGCAGTTTGACTACCTAAAAATCGAGGCAACCCTGCGAAATATGAAGAAGCGACGGTGGTGGGCGTTGTGTAGCATCGAAATGATGCAGCAACAGGCTAAGAAGGCGTTGTCCGAGCCTTTGTCACTTTCGCTATGGCGTTTGACCGCAAGAGCCGAGTATGCCACCACCAGCTTCGCCCTATGGGTGACATTGATACTTTATGAAAGACCACGATCACAATCCCGCAGCACGTCCAAGCTGCAAATGAACGTTACCACGCCGTTTAGTGTGCTGGAAGACGGCGAACGGTGGGAAGCTGTGAAGAAAGAGACCAAGGACGACGAGAAAACGGAGCTGCACACACGCGTGGAAGAGCTCACAGCAGTCGTCGAGGGACAGACGTCCGTGATCAAAGATCTTCGCGAATTGGTAGAGGGAATCGCTCTGAAACTCGCAACTTCTGATCGTTCTGGACTAAAACATACTCAGTGATCGATCTTGCTTCTAGGAACACGTAGATTAGATTAGTAGCAATGGCCTCCATACTACTTACAAGAACCTATAATCGTGTGAATCAAGACGATCAAACGCGAAACTTAGTCACTCATTAGATGTTTGACTGCCGACAGCTCATTTCAAGCTCGTTCGCCATGAAAACTCGGCATTTCCACTTACTCCAATCGCGTGATCTTGGACCGTGGCCGACGAAAGAAGTAGGAAGGGAGGACAGAAGAGGATAATGGGGCAAACCAATGGCAGTTTCGATTAGTAGAGTCACTTAAGAGCGTTGAGCCACGCCTGAAAGGCGTGAACCCGGGTGTGGTTGTGGTGGGTCCGAAAAACTTGTGATCCGAGCTGAAGCGCAAAAGGCAAAGTGAGGAGGTGCTGGTGAGGTAACGGTGAGGGCGCCCGCCAGCACGTCCAGCGATGTCGTCCAGTGATCCGTTGCGAGGGTGAATGGACGAGCGGCACTGACGTGGCCGAGGACCGAGGGTGCCCAGCTCGAAGGAATCGAGTGGACGGCGACACTGACGTGGTCGGGACCGAGAACCCAAGGACAGCGGTTGTGTCGCGGTAGGGCTCGAGGAGAAAACGTCCGCTTGGTAGACCTTGGCAGTGCGGGTTGGACTTCTCGATGTACGAAGGAAAGACAGCTTTTCCATCCATGCGGACACAAAATCACCACTTAGATGAAATACAAGTACATGTTGACCATCTTCATCCACGAGGCCACTGAAGAATGCTCCAGAATACAAGTACGTTTTGTTGCTCATGTACGCAGAGTCAACAAGTACTTGAGAAGTAGCGTCTAGTGGTTTCATTCAATCAGATAAGCGAAATCGGAGTGGCGTTGACGTGGAACGAGTTGCCTGTCAATAGTCTTGAGACTGGGTTGCAAAGAGGTTTCTCTGTGTTGTGTTCGACTGCCTCGTTACCATCAATTCTCCATTCTGCTCGTGCCGCAATGAGTCAGTCCTCAGCTGTGGTCACTCCCATCCCTTCGTCATGTGCTGATGAAGACTCACCGCGTCCCGAGTCGGTCGCTTGCGCGAATGCCGCGTTGAAAGTCATCTCTGAAGAGGAATTCCATGAGATCGTAGTCAAGATCTTGTACGTAGGGGCCGAATCCGTGTCGCGTTGCTCGTCTTAATCACTATCTCGTCGTAGTAACGCGGAAGGGAACTGGAAGAGCGTGCTTGGTGAACTCGACACGGTTTGCATCCAGAGCGATCGCAACAAGTCGACTCTGCTGCACACTTTTGCAAGTGAGAGCCTCACGCCTGGACTCGTCGCGTACCTTCTCGAAGCCGGTGTGCCAGCAGGAACTCTGGTTATACTTGGATATGCTCTTTTAGATGATACCAAGTCTCTCACATCCTCTGCGCGAGCCAGGATACTTATGGAAAGACGCCATTATTCAGGGCAGCATGCAAAGGAAGCCTTATCGACTGTCAGCTCTTGGACAAGTACGGCAACGATATCAACACTGTTACTCGCGACGGTCACTCTGACCTCTCTGACGCGTTGGAATATGTTAACCACGGTATGAATACTGCTATCTCAGCTTGCTTAGGGGAGTTGGACATCAAAACTGCTACTCGTCGCGGCCGCACAGCTCTCCGTAAGGCGGTGGAGTTAGGCCACACTGACGTTGCGCTCTGGATTTTCAACCATCCAAACTTCGAACGGAAGTGGGACGGCGCCTCTTCAAGATTCTTTGCCAACGAAGCCCACAACTCGTGCCATACTTGGATCTCTTTGCCGTCGAGTTGGACTGGGACACACCAAAGACACCCCAATTCCCGAACCGCATCGAATCGGGACTCCCTGGAACCAAGGAAAGCATTTACTACTTGCAACTCGCCGAGATCTACGGTCATCCGTCCGTCCCAATTTCACAAACAGCACTCGCTTTGGCGATCACGGCACCTATCGCTCGTGATGCCCTTCGTTGCAGGATTATGCGATACATGATCAAGGCCAAGTGGTTCGCGTTTGCCAAGGCCAGGTTCCGACAGGAAGTGGTGCTCTACTGCTCCCTGCTCGCTGTTTTCTACATCTCTGTCATTTGCGAACGCGCAAACGCGTGGTCTGGGTTTCAAAGCACCCGCGAGCAATTGGTCGGTGTCTGTCGTATCTTGTCGGCAATCTGCTCGACCATCCTGCTCTTACGAGTCGAGCATCGAGAGCTGGTGGTTGAAGGCGCCAAGTACTTTTTGTCCTTTTGGAACTGGCTGGGCTTCGTGACGTACGTTGGCATCATCGCCACTGTTTTCTGCCAAATGTGTGGTCTTCAGTCCTCGCTTATTCAAGCTGCCATTGGCGTGCTAAATGTTATGCTCTGGGCCAACGTCTTCCAGTATCTCCAAATGACCGAAAAACTCTCCATCCTGATCGCTATGATGTCGCACATGGTGAGTGATATTATCAAGTTCATTGTCCTCTACAGTATCTTCCTCTTTGGCTTTAGCGGCGCGTTCTACGTGCTTTTGCTGGGAAGTGAAGGCTACGAGACGTTTGTCGACTCGCTGATTACGGTCTTGCTAATGCTGTTTGGCCAAATCACGTACGATCCGTTTGACAAAGCCACAGGTGCCACGTGGGTCGTGTCGAATCTGCTCTTGTTAGCATATCTGGTCTCTGTGGTGATCGTGTTGCTCAATCTGTTCATCGCTATGATGGCCACGAGCTATGCCGGCGTGTGGGACGCCGTAGAAGGCGAAGTGCTACTGAGGTACGCACAAACGATCGTCAGGATGGAGGGATCTCTGGCAATCGCACACGTGTTAAGCAGTTTGAAGACCTCAAACCGGGGACCCAAAGGCAAACAGCCAAGTTGGTCGATCGAAGACGTCGATGTGTGTCGGTACTTTGGTCTGATGATGCTATCCAAGCCATTGTCGTTCAGGACGATCCACGAGAAGATTATTGCATCAGGGATGTACTTTATCACCCATTGTTATATTCAAGTATTTGGATCGCGGGGCGCAAGTGCCTCAAAGTTGCGTATGAACGGCGCCATGTCGTTCAGTTGGCTGGAGGATGGTGAGAGGCGGGAAGTTAAGCGAGAGCAGACAGCAACAGACCAGCTAGAGGCGTTGAACACTCGTGTGGATCATCTTACGCACTGGTTGAGCAGCAGACTGCATTGATCAAGGAGTTGTGCAGCTCGAGACAGGTAGGCATGGACAAGCAGACATCTCCGGATAGCCCGGGGCAACATAATACCAGATACCCAAAATCAGAACAACTCGCTTCGTAGCAGCATGTGGTCTGAGAGAGAAATCGTCAGGTGAATCTATTGTAAAACTAATCAAGGTGTTTATTTTCGCGGCTTGCGCTTGATGGCAGCGCTCAGATCGACTTCATCGTCCGAGTCATCGCTGACAGCAGCCTTCTTGGCCGTCCTCTTGGTCTTCTTTGCAGGTGCAGGCTTCTTCTTGGGCTCTTCTACGACTGGCGTCGATGCCTTGGCGCCGTTGAACTCGCTCTGAACCACAACGCTCTCTTCTTCGCTATCACTGTCGGCCACTGGCTTCTTGGCCTTCTTCGCACCAGCCTTTGGCTTGGCCTCCGAGGCACCAGCGACCAGTTCTCGGATGCTCA
This sequence comes from Pythium oligandrum, assembly GCA_020085045.1. NCBI lineage: Eukaryota > Oomycota > Peronosporomycetes > Pythiales > Pythiaceae > Pythium > Pythium oligandrum. The sequence goes on from JAHRIK010000042.1 coordinate 17,210, forward strand.
GGCCAGCTGTGAGCTTCTGGAACTCGGCGCGGGCGTCAGCACTGAGTGACAAGCCACCGCTGCTGGGCGCTGGCGTGTCCGTGATACTGGCGGCCTGTTCCAACGACTCCATCAACTGCGCCATCGACGAGACCTTGGCATTATCCTCTTCCTGCGTTGGGTCGTCACGCAACGCGATCGGCGCGTGCAGTGTGTTGAAGTCGGTCATCTGGCCGAGATCCACTTCCTCACGCGCCTGACGCACAGTTTCTGCCAGCGAAGACACGTCGGCAAAGTCACGACCACGGAGCATGGTACGGCGCCGCTCGATGGCTTCCTTGTCGGCCTTGTCTGCCTCTTCTTTCAGGAAATCCGTGAGTTCGGCCACACGCGCCGCAGCAATGTTGGCACAACGAAGCACTTCGGTCGTGGAGATGGCGGCACCACCGATCTTGTGCACGGCGCAGAGCTCGCGGAAGGAATTGAACGTGAACGTCATGCTGCCGTCGGTGATACGCTCTTCCCGGTCGGTTGGGTCCATGAAGATGATCGGCTCGGCCGAGTCCGACTCCTTGTTCTGGATAAAGCAGAAGGAGATGGAGATGGGGATGTGATGCAGACTCAGTGGCACAGCTGCGTGGTCGTCGATGCGGTAGACCGTCGTGGCGTTGCCTTGGACCGAGACTTCAGGACGACGGAAGTGCATCATTGCCGCGATCGCCGCCAGCGACACACAGTCGATGAGGTTGCCGCCGTGGTCCACCACGTGGATGTTGCACGTGATCGACCACACTTTCTCGCCCGCGACGATGGCCAGGGCCTCTGTATCCAGTGCACGACACTCGCGAATGCCACGATCCACGATACGCGCGAGTTCCACCGCCAACGGCGACGGACGACCCACCTAGACAACAGCAAACAGCGCGTTAGAACGACCTGTTGACGGATACGAATGACGGAGACGCACTTCAAAGTTCTGCGATGCCATAGGCGAGAGCTCGACGCTGAAATGGAGGAAGCCCTCGGTCGGACGGTCTGGAAACGGCGGCACAATCTCGCCATGGACGTTGGCAATCACGCTATTGTGCCACCCCCATCGTCAATACACGCTATCAAAGCCCGTTAACAACCAGTAACGTACCGAGTCCGTCCGAGCTGCACTTCGGCTTGACTCTGGTCGTCCATGCGTCGGAATTGCACGCGGATCTACACGCAAACGCTCCATTGAGACCACGAGTTTGGTGTATTGTGACGCAACAACCGTCGCACCTTGCGCTGCTGCATGAGCTCACGACCGTCCGCGCGGATGTGCGGCTTGTCATGGATGCTGTCGAAGAGGAACTTGCGTTCGTTCTCGCTCACAAAGTCGTATTCCTCGCGGATCGCCATACTCGTCACCTTGCGTCGGACTTGTACTGAGACGATTGGTGTGGCGGTCCTCCGCTAAAGTACGAAATGAATGTGGTGTCTACTTTAGTACCAACGACTGCGTATTGTAGGGACAACGGTAGTACTCAACATGGACGCCTACCGCCAGACGTTGCTGGGTCGTTCGCTTGCCGACGTGCTGCAGACGCTGGAGCGCGAGCAGCAGCTGCGTCCGGAGCAGAGCGACGCGATCTTTGAGCTCTTTGACCAAGTGCTGCGCGAGGAGTTCGCTGCCGCCGAGCCCAAGCCCAAGAAACGGTCGCGCACGAACCCAAGTGACACCACGTCGCCGCCGTCGCCATCTCCGCCGCTGTTCACGCACCAGACGCTGCAGCTGCACGGTAAAGTGCAGTCGTTCAATCGGTTCATGGACCAGTGGACGCTACACGCAGAGATCCCCGCGGACGGCGTGGCGCTCGACGGTCAAGTGCATGAGCAAGAGGCGTCGGACTTGTTGCTCAAGTTGCACAAGTGAAGTACAAGTGCACTTAACCTGTATAATGCGATATTAGTATGCTTGACGCTTTGGAGGGTACCGCCTAACGGAGGGAAGAGGTAAAACCTCGTGGAAAGATATAAAACCTCGCGTGGTGAGTGGTGAGAGGCCGACAGCGTGTGTGGGGAGGAGAACGCCATCGTGCCAGTAGATCATCCGACAGGTACGAATGCGAGATGCGTGGCTTTGTGGCGCGCTCGGCACGGCGGCAGGACGACGCGCGCGTGCATGAGCACCTGCGCAGCATCACGGGGCGTAAGAGGAGCGTCGTGTGCGCGCAAGAAGCGTCTTTGTAGCCTCTGTGGTTGCAGAGAACGAGGCGTTTGTCTGGCCGTCTGTCTCGAGCGGCGCCCGTGCGATTTTCCAAGGGAACACACGACTGACGAGACACTGTGTGACTTGTGTGTAGAATGCTCTCGTCGTCGATTAAGAACGCGCGTCGCGTGGCGCCTCAGGCGACCCGTACGTACGCCAAGGCGGCGTCGTCGGCTGAAGAGGTCGCCGAGCTTGGCGGCTTCGGCTCGATGACGCAGCCAAAGTTGCAGCTCTTCGGCATCCACGCGCGTTACGCCAACGCCTTGTACTCGGTCGCGGCCAAGCAGAACAAGTTGGACGCCGTCGAGAAGGAATTGCTCTCGATCGAGGAGACCATCAACAAGGAGCCAAACTTTGCGTCGTTCCTCAAGGACCCAACGATTGCTCGTGGCTCCAAGAAGGAGGACATCTCCAAGGTCATGGAACAGGGCAAGTTCTCCAAGCCAGTGGCTGGTCTCTTCGAGGTGCTCGCCGAGAACGGTCGTCTCCCTGAGGCGCTCGGTGTCATCTCGTCGTACAAGCAGCTCATGAGCGCTTTCCGTGGCGAAGTCAAGGCCAAGGTGACCTCGGCGGACCCATTGTCCAAGGCGCAGTTGGACCAGGTCAAGAAGGCGTTGGGCAACCGCATCAAGAAGGACGAAGTGCTTCTCTTGGAGACCGTCGTGGACCCAGAGATCCTCGGTGGCCTCAAGGTGCAGATCGGCAACTACTTCATCGACTTGTCGTTGGCCACCAAGATCGACAAGATCAACCACTTATTACAGAACACGAGCCAGTAAACAGGGAGTACACTACGAGAGCGTGCGTCGTTGCTGCCGTTCCGTGGCGGTAGAACGGGGCGGACGGACGTCACGACGAGACTCGCACGGTATGACGACGTGACCCAGTGTCTTTCGCCGCGTCTTGCTGCGGAACGCATCCTCCTTGTTTGGTAATCGTGAGAATGAAATACTTCTTCTACTCGGGCACAAAATGAAAATGTTAAAAAAGCAGTCGCGTCACCGTCTCTTCTTCCCAACTGGATCGTGTGCACAGGTGGTAATAGTGGTTGAAGTAAACCCAAGACGACTGGCCGGCTCTTGTTGCAAGTCTCCGACCTGGTGACTTCAAGGAGGACACTGAACGAACACAGGCCGTCAACACACCCAACCTACGATATTACAATGATTCTGCTACGTCCTATCCTTGAATTGCTTGAAAGAGTGGCAGCTTCTCCACCGCCTGCGCTGCTGTTTCCGAAAAAGCCATAATCTAGCGTCGCAATCTCCATCTCAGCAGCACTTGTGCTTGGGTTCTTGCTTGGGGCCGTCGATGACGATCGGGCCCATGCGATCTGACCCACCTCGCGAACTCGAGGACGACTCGAGCGTTCGACGCTTCTCTTCTTCGTCGTGCTTCTTGAGCAGCTGCTCGCCGACGCTCTCGAACAGATTCGCGACGCCGTCTCCCGTCTTGGCGCTCGTCCGGAAGACCATCGCGCCGATTTCCTGTGCGAATTGTTGTGCCACTGCGAAGTTGAACGAGGACGGACAGTCGCATTTGTTCCCCACCACTGCCAACACTGCATATCCACCCACAACAAGTCTCAGTCTCCAGATCAGCAAGCGCTCGTGATCGCAAACGCAGACGTACCGATATCATCGCCCACGTGATGCCGCAAGTCTAGAAACAGGAGAAGAAACACAGAGAGCAGTCAGTACGGTCTCCAAACGTCGCTTTCATCCGTCGCCTCGCCACGCACCTTGTAGCCATTCCTTGATCTTGTCGAACGACGCTTCACTGCCCAGATCATAGACCAAGATGGCCGCTTTCGCATTCCGATAGTACATGGGCGCCATGGAGCGGAAGCGCTCCTGCCCGGCCGTGTCCCAGATCTGCAGCGTCATCTTGCGTCGCGTTGAGCCGACGACGATGCGCTTCTGCAGGAACGAGGCGCCGATGGTGGCGGACGTGGGCGTGGAGAAGCTGCCGTGGCAGTAGCGCATGGTGATGGAGGTCTTGCCGACGTCGGTGGCGCCGACGATGACGATCTTGCGGTCGATGCCGACGTCCTCCATGGTCTTGGTCTCGGCTTCTTCGTCACCTCTCGTCTGTGCGTTCGTACACGAGTCGAAAACGCAAAAAGCCAAAAAACCAACAAGGCGTGAAAAGAACCAACAAGCCACCCGAACAAACCAACAAACACACGGAACGAACCAACAAACCAACAAAACCAAACCAAACGAACGAACTGAACGAAAACACAACCCAACCCAGAACGAAAAAGAAGAAAACGACGCGGCCAGAAAAAGAACACCGCCGCACAAGTCAGTCCATTTGCGTAAAAAGAACGCAAGAACACCCGTAATTACCCCGTCGTCAGCTCGTAAAAAGACCAGACACCCACTTCAACCCAAAATGGCCAACATGAGCAACTCGATGGCGGCCATCAGGGGGGGTTATTTCAAGGCCTCCATGACGCTCGATATAGCGCGACGACGCCCAAAGCGCGCTGTGTGATGACTGCGGACACTACCCGAACGCTGCCATGAGTCCGCGGTCGCGTGCTGACTCGTCCGAGGGCGAGGCGGAACGACAAGCAGAGGCCCAGCTCAAGTACCAGGCCAACAAGTGGGACATTTGGGTGCTCGGACTCACCATCGGCCTCGGAGGACAGTATTTCAGTTGGAACTACGGCCTGTATGCCGGTTTGTACACCTTTCTCATCGATTTCTTCGTCGTCGGCTTTGCATACATCGCCTTGTGTTGCTGTACGTCGGAGATTACCGGTGCATTGCCCTTTGCGGGCGGTGCCTATGGCCTCTCGCGATGCACGCTCGGGTACTATCCTGGCTATCTCATTGGCTGTGCGGAAGCTTGCGAATACATTGCGTACGTTTCGGCCTCTGTCATGTCGCTGGCCAAGATGATCGTCGAGATCATCCCGCAGCTCGAGGGATACGAGCCCATCATATGGCTACTTGTTTACGCACATGCGTGCTACGTGCATTATCGTGGCGACCGGATCTTCTGGCGATGGAATACGATCATCGGGTGCATGTCGCTGCTTGTTGTCTTGACGTACTGCTTTGGTTCCCTCCCCCATGTTGATTTCAAGGCAAATGCCGACATTGATCCGGGATTTCGCTTCATCAATGGCGTTCCTGGCTTTATCCGACACCTCCCAGCAGCATGTTGGTTCTTCGTGGGTGTTGAAGCACTCAACCTCGCTAGTGATGACGTCAAAGACGCCAAGCGGTCCATCCCGTTCGCTCAAGTCGCATCCATCCTCACGCTCTTCAGTGTTGGCTTCTTCGTCTTCTTCGTCACGGTCTCACTCCCACCGCCAGGTCTGAACCAAGTTGCCAAACTGCTGGCTCCATTCGACAACGGATTCCAGATCATGTTCAAGATCGGCTCCTCCCCAGCGACGATCTTCTCGATCCCAGCCATGTACGCCACGACGTTCGGGTTCATGTGGGGCTACGGCAAGCTCATTCAAGCGATGGCCACGTCCAAGCTACTTCCTCCAGCACTAGCCAGAACATCAGAGCGCTACGACACACCGATCCTGGCGGTTGTCTCGGGCTCTGTGCTTAGCTACTTTCTTGCCTTGATCGTCCATTTTGTGCCTTCGGTCGACGACTACCTCTCCAATATTTGTGTCGCGGCGGCATTTCTTGGGTACGCAGGGCAATGTGTCGGATACATCACGCTCAAGCGCTTGTACCCCAGCATCAAGAGCAGTACGTTCCATAGTCCGTTCGGAATCTACGGTGCCGTCTACTCATTGTGTGTTTGGTTGCTGGGTCTGGTGTCGATCGCTGGTTTTCAGAAGAGCAACGGACTCGAATTTGGTCTCTTTATCCTCGTTCTCGTGATACTTTCGATCTTCTACATCGTGTACGCCAAAGGTCGACAGACATTCTCTTCAAAAGAGACCAAAGTCTTCCTTGAGGCACATATTATGCGCTTCAACAAGACAAAGAGCTTGAGAGGGGGACTGAATAGCAAAGCAGTCACGCCGCGTCCACTTGTGCTGTCCAAGACGACGGCATTAGGTCAAGCCATGATCCCAGATCCAAATGCAGAGGACGAGACTGAAGACAAGCCGCTCCCACTACCAGTGGTCGCACCTAACGACTCGGCGATGCCGTTCCATCGTCAATTCACGAGTCCGTGCGTCCCCCTTGGGGTATTTGATTTTGAAGTGGACAAGGTACCCGAGTTCGCGGGCACCAGACCATCACGAACCAGGTCCGTACCATTGAAAGCATCAACGAAAGCGCTCACCCTCGAGCAGAAGAAAAGCCTACCAAGGATGATTATGAGTGGAGGCTTCCTACTCGACAGGAAGAACGCACTGCGACCAAAATCAAGTGGAGGTTTGCCAGTAGAGCGCAAGACGAATGCACAAGAGCCGAGAGTAAACCGAAGTGCCCAAGAACTGGGCTTGAGTGCGACAGAGCGGATGAAGAGGACAGAGCGGATCACCAGTGCGCCAGAGTGGAGGGATAGCAGGCCGGAGCGGAAAAACAGTTCGACTGAGCGGAAATCGAGTGTGACAGAGCGAAAAGATGATTCGACGGAGCGCAAAAATGGTGTGACCGAGCGAAAAAGCAGCACGACTGAACGGAAAAACAGTGCGACATTACGAAAGTACAGTGTGACCGAGGTAGCTGCAGACAATCAAGGCCGACCTGAGCGCAGGATGAGCATTCTGTCGACGGCCGTGTTTTTGTATACTCGCGCACGACAACGCAGTATCGTGGAGGCGTCAAACAACGATGCTCATCGTAAGAGCGTTGTGATGACGCCAGTCATACCACTCGATCTAGATGAGACCTCGTAGCGCATAGAGATGACCGATATAAGCACTTGACGTAGTAGAACAATCATGCATATTTATTGTACGACTGGTGAGCTCTGAAGCAAGAGCTGCTCTTCTACCAGAGTCAACGCCGCCTCGAGTGTGGTATGCGCGCGTCGTTTGAGATACTCAGTCAGGAGCAGCAACAGAGTCTTTGAGGTTGCAGGGACGGCACTCACATCGACGGTCATGGTTCCGAACGTCTGCATGATACACGATTCAGATGGAATTGCTTCTTTCTTGTCTTTACTTGGTGGCGTGAAGACGTTCCAGTGTTGCTCTGTGAGTTTGATGCCTGGTATTTTCTGGCCGTTCACGAAGATCGACTCGGCTTGGGATGAGATCACCACGACTACGCGGTCCTCCTCGAGACGGCGCTGGATGAGGATGTGCGCGTGCATCCCCACTTGTATTCCATTGGTGCTGCCCTCGAAGAACTGTCCATGGAAAACAGTCTCATGACCATCCATCTCGGTCTTTCACACAACATACCACGTCAACAACTGAACTATAGGGTCTACACATGACACGATACTCACCTTTTCACGGAACGAGTCGTACTGTGTGCAATACGAGTTGATACCGAGGCCCCAGTAGGCTTGACTGAATGCATCGAAGCGGAACGGACACACACGCGCAGTTTCCATGTCGAGAGCCATTTGAACAGGCGACAAACTATGTACTCGCGCGTCTTCATGCGTCTGAGCTGCGAGTTCTGATAGACTGTGATTCATGGTGGTCATCCGATGGATCCAGCCGTCCGTTGCTTCGTACAGCGATCGCAGGCCAATGCCCAGCTCCACATACACGCGCATGGATTCCTCTCGCATGTTCCTCTTGTCAAGAGATGCCCACGGGACATGACCACGCATCGGATGCTGGTTTTTCTCCAGTTGACGCTGGATAAACCGATACATGCTCTGCAGGACCTTGTGTCGCTCGACAACCTGCTCTCGCAGGCTACGGTTCTCTTCTTCGGCTTCCTTCCGGCGCTTGCCATGTCGCTGCGCCACATTCTTCCACACAAGTGCCAACGGCGAGCTCTCCTGATGTCGATGCTGCGTTTTCGCCTGGCTCAGCAGCAGTTTTAATTGCGCGCTTAGCGCTTCGGACTCTTCTCGTAGTTGCAGCAGCTCGCGCTTGTCCCGATCGCGCGCGCGGTTGCGATTCACGATGTGCGCGACGCCGAACTGCGTCCGCTTGGTGCGCTGCCGCTTCTTCTGTGGCGACTGCCTCGCCTCGCCACTCGGCTGGGCTGTAGAACTGCATCTGGTCGTCTGATTCCGCGTGGAAGCGCCGTCATTGGCGTCGAATTCGTCGAGAAACGTCACCACCGCCGCCAGCGTCGCCTCATCATCCAGCAGCTCCATTGTCTCCGAACAGACCAACACTCTTTGTATAGCTTACGGTAAGTTTTACTGTAAAATTCGCTTCAGGGAGCGTTATTTACGGCGCTGTTGAAGTTTTCACAAGTGACAGATGTGCGCAATATAAGGTCTAATTTCAACCAATCAGAGTAAAGTGTTTGCGCACAAGCGTCTTTTGATTGGGTAGCAATATTTAATATTCGTGTTTATAACCAATGGTGACGGTTCATTTGGTCGAAGAGCTCATTTGGCATAACGAAGAAGCAAAGGCGTCGAATGGCGAGTTCATTCGACTTTTAGCGACGTCCAGCACACATCCACACCCTCCCTGTCTAGTATATTGGCCTGCTCCATGAGTTCGCTCGCCAACTTCATCCAGAACAAGCCCAACGCCTTGTTTCCGCCGGCCAAGGGCCGCTACCACTTGTTTGTGGCGCTCCCGTGCCCATTTGCATGTCGCGCGCTCATGGCCATCAACCTCAAGGGCCTTCAGGACTTCATTGACGTGACAGTGACGCATCCAACGATGTTCCGCACGCGTCCGGACGATGAGAACGACACACACAAGGGCTGGGCGTTCTTTGACCCAAAGACGACGCCGTTCGTGACGGGACCAAACGGTGAACAGCTCTCGACGGAAGGCTGCACGCCTGACCCAATCCACGGCGCCAAGTACGTCCGTGACTTGTACGAGCGTGTGACCATGGACCCAAAGGTGCGCTTCTCGGTGCCTTTGCTCTGGGACAAAGAGAAGGACACGATCGTCTCGACCGAGTCGGCGGACATGGTCCGCATGTTCAACGAGGCGTTCGAGGACCTGAACCCTTCGAACATTGACTTGTACCCAGAAGCATTGCGCGAGAAGATTGATGAAGTGAACACGTGGCTTCACGAACCAGTGATTATTGGAGCGTACAAGCCATGGTTCCTGCCGACGGAGGAAGAACCGCAGCTGCTTTGAAAGAGTTGTACGCAGGTCTTGATCGCGTGGAAGCACTCTTGTCGACTCAGCGATATCTCGTCGGCAACGTGTTCACCGAGGCCGACATCCGCTTGTTTGTTGTATTGATTCGCTTCGACGTGTCGTTCGTCCCGCTCTTCAAGTTGCCAAAGCGCATCGAGACCTACCCAAACATCCTGAACGTAAGTATCTCGAGCGCAATCAATGTAGCTGTGTCTAGGTGCTGACACATGTACTGGTTGTAGTATCTTCGCGACATTTACCAACTGCCAAACATCAAGGAGACGGTCAACTTTGAGCACATCAAGCTGAACGCCGTCGGATCCATGTTCAACCGAGACAACGTTGTCTTGGCAGATCCGGCTGTCGATTACTCGGCTCCTCACGACCGTGCGCGCTTTCAGTAGATGTGTGTGGATACGGCATCGTCTCTGATGCCAAATCTCTACAGTAAATGTGAAAAAGAACGTGAGAAAACAAGCAATTCAACTGAATCATTAGTTGCAAACCTCGTTTTATGTGTCCTTCGAAAGTGACGCAGTGGATATGGTTTGCATTTTCGACGAGGCGTTTGAGAATCTCAGTCAGTCGTCGATCATCGACTTGTATCAAACAGAACTGCGTGAGGAAATTCACATCGAGACAAACACATTGGCCAGTCAGTTAGTGCAAAAGGTAGCACTTCAAGCAGGTCAGCAACGCGTTTCCCAAAGCCAGACATCCGTCCACTCAACGTATTGATTCTATTGAGGAGGCCATCAGCTGCGAGCAGCTCAGGATTGGCGGCGAATGAAAGAGTATAACAAGGAGGGGAGTACACCCGAGGATCCAATGGTGGGCTACTCTACTCCACACGATCGCGCGAAAGCACTTCAGGTATGGCTTGACATTTGCAGAGTCGTCGAATGCAAATCGTGCGCAATCAAACCACATTTATAGCCAATCACCATGTTGTTTGCGCACATTTGAGGATTTTGATTGGACAAGAGTTCCAAATAATTCCACTTTTTACCAATCAATTTCAACCTTTATTAACACAGGGCAATGCCTGGCTCGGCGAGCGTTTGAACTCGGCTCATTCTTCTTCTCGCTGTCTCCAGCGCAGACTCCACCGCCTCTCAACTGATTCCCAGTCTTCTCCATGGCGTCACTCGCCAATTTCATTGAGAACAAGCCAGACGCCGAGTTTCCACCAGAGAAGGGACGCTATCATTTGTATGTTGGCCTAGCATGTCCGTCGCCAGTCGTGCGCTCATGGCAATCCATCTCAAGGGCCTTCAGGACTGCATCAGCGTAACTGCTACACATCCGATGCTGCTCCGTACGCGGCCAGACGACGAAGATGACTTGCACAAAGGATGGGTGTTTGACGTCAACGGGGAGGATGAAGGCACATCGCCAGATCCAATTCATGGCGCCAAGTCCATTCGCGACTTGTTTGAACGTGTGACCAAGGAGACCGTCTCGTACTCGGTGCCTCTACTATGGGACAAGAAGACGGACACGATCGTGTCGACCGAGTCGGCGGATATGGTCCGCATGTTCAACGAGGCGTTCGAAGACCCGAACCCTTCGAACATCGACTTGTACCCAGAAGCATTGCGTGAGAAAATTGATGATGTGAACACTTGGCTTCACGACTCTGTGATTCTTGGCGCCGTCAAGCCTTCTTTCGTGAAAGAGGAGGATGTGCCAGCGGCTGTGGCGGCGCTGTACGCTGCCCTCGACCGCGTCGAAGAGATCTTGTCGACTCAACGCTATCTCGTGGGGAACGTGTTTACCGAGGCAGACCTACGCCTCTTTGTCGTCTTGATTCGCTTCGACGTGTCCTTTTTCCATCTCTTCAAACACCCAAAGCGGATCGAAACGTACCTCAACATCTCGAATGTAAGTGATCACTGCGCAGTCTCAACGTCGCTCGTATCACCCGAACTCATTGTATCTGTTTAGTACCTCCGCGACATCTACCAGCTTCCTGGCGTCAAGGAGACAGTCAATTTCGACCACATCAGACTGCTCGCGGTTGGCGCCGAGTTCCACCGTGATAACATCGTGTTGGAACCACCAACGGTCGACTACTCAGCCCCGCATGACCGCACACGCTTCGCGTAAGATAGGGATCAACGTCAAGTAGGGTGACGTTCATTTTCAACCAATACATTTCGTTCTTTGCTGCGCAGCATAATATAATCTTCTGATTATGCTAGGAACCCAATCAAAAACTTTATGCGCTGAGTTTCCACCAATCCAATCAATTGCATGAGACCAGTATTTGAAGTTGCGGGGCGTAAACATGTTTGCTAGAAGCACGTCATGTCGTATCCCAGTAGAATGTCTCTAGCTCATTTCCCAATCTTCTCGCCACAGCCAACATGGTCTCCTTCAAGAACGTTATCGAAAACAAGCCTGACGCCCAGTTCCCGCCAGAGAAAGGTCGCTACCACCTCTACATCTCGCTCCCATGCCCGTTTGCCAATCGCGTGTGGATGACGCTCAAGTTCAAGGGTTTGGAAGACTTTGTGGGCTTGACCATCACACATCCCGTGATGCAGCGCACGCGCCCAGATGATGAGAGCGACCAGCACAAGGGATGGAAGTTTGATGTTGATGGCGAGTTCCCAGGGACATCGCCGGATCCTATCCATGGCGCCAAGTACGTTCGCGACTTGTACGAGCGCGTGACCAAGGAAAAGATCACGTACTCGGTGCCGTTGTTGTGGGACAAGAAGACCGACACGATCGTGTCCACCGAGTCGGCTGATATGGTTCGCATGTTCAACGAAGCGTTCAACGACCTCAATTCGTCGGACGTCGACTTGTACCCAAAGGCGTTGCGAGAGAAGATCGACGAAGCAAACTCGTGGCTGGACGAGTCGTTGATGGCTTCAACGTTCAAGGCGGGGTTTGCCAAGACCCCGGAAGAGCGCGAAGCGGCGCTCAAGGACCTGTACGATGGTCTTGATCGTGTCGAGGAGATTCTCTCCAAGCAGCGTTACATTGCTGGCAACTTGTTCACCGAGTCGGATATGCGCGCGTTCACTGTTTTGCTACGTATCGACATCTTTTGGGTGCCTCTCTTCAAGCTCCCGAAGCGCGTCGCGGAGTATCCAAACGCCTTGAACGTAAGTTGATATGTAGCCTTGCACCAATGGTTCATCTGATAGCTGACATCGCTGTTGTGTACTGCGTAGTTTGTTCGAGACATTTACCAGCGTCCAGGCGTCAAGGACACCATCGACTTTGAGCAGTTCCGCATCAGTGGCACGCATGCGCCATATAACTACGACAACATCCAGGTCGAGCTCCCTTCGGTGGACTACTCGGCCCCGCACGACCGCGCTCGCTTTGAGTAAGCGCGGGTAAGGATGCGATAGATTTGAATCCGACCGATCAAATCAAAGAGATTGCATTCAATAGTCTCAACTCTCCGCTGATGCGCATCTACATGACCACATAAAGCTACCCACGCTGATATGAAGCAAACATGAATGCATTATGTGTCATTCTATTCGCAAGATTGAAGCAAGTTTGAATAAACAACTGCACCTACTTCATTTGGCACCTATGCCGCCATCATGCCGCGCGCTACACCCTGCTCCTCCGCCTGCTGACTCGCAAACTGGTTGAAGATCTGCCCCAGCGTCGTCTGGGATACGCTGTACTCGCGGATGTGCATCTTGGCCTTGACGCGCTCGACGCGCTCGAAGAATGTCGACAAGCGGAGCTGCGCCCTCGAGCCACACAACTTGAACCGACAAAAGTCGTTCTGACGCTCTATCACTTGGATGTTGCCCTCGCCGAACGTGCGACGCAGGTACAACTCGAGCTCTTCGAAGCGAGTCTCCTCGGCAAACCACGTACAGAAAGCTTCAGCACGAACGAAGCCATCGCGATCCATGGCAGCGGCCAAGTTGTAGCCCGATGGGTGCGAAGCCACGATGCGACCAGCAAAGCTCGCATCACCCAACGCAGCACACTTCTCTTCCAACTCCATTGGAGTCACCACCAACTGGCCGTTGCTGAAATGACGGTCGATCATCTCCCGCATCTCGTCCGCAGAAGGAGACGCCATCTTCACGTCAAACACCAGACCATCGCCAAATCGACTCTTGAGATGTTGCACACTGCCAAGACAACGGAGATGACCACCCACCATGATGCTCACGCGCGAACACAACGCTTCACACTCTTCCATGCTGTGTGTCGTCAACACGATTGTGGCCGACTTGCTGCGTGTCGAGATGCCCGCAATCACATCCCACATGAAACGACGCGACACTGGATCCATACCTGTCGACGGCTCGTCCAAGAAGATGATCTTTGGATTACCGATCATCGCGATCGCCACCGACAGCTTGCGCTTGTTGCCACCGCTCAGACTACCAGCCAGCTTGTTCTCGAAAGCTGACAAGTTAAGCTGCTGGATCTTGTCGGCGACCACGTCATCCAGATCTTCGCTTGAGATGCCCTTGATGCGAGCAAACAACTCGAGATGTTCACGCACGGTTAGGAGGTCGAACAACGCATTATCCTGAGGGCAGTAGCCGATCTGACGACGCACTTCGATCTGCTGCGTCAGAATGTCAAAGCCACTCAGCGTCGCCGTACCGGAGCTTGGCACCACGTCACCCGTCAGCATCTTCATCGTCGTCGTCTTGCCAGCACCGTTGATACCAAGAAAGCCGAAACACTCGCCCTGCTTCAGACCAAACGACAAGCCTCGCACAGCCATTTTGCCTCCCTTGTACGTCTTGCGCAAATTCTTGAGCACCACAACATCATCAGCTGGGTTCGCTTGAATGCGCTGCGTTTCCTTGATCACATCGATGTCCTGCTCAATACCTTGATCATCCGTCACTTGATCCGAACCTCCCAGTATCCCCTTGACGTTCGGGAAAGTTATCGCGTAGTCGATGGTGATAGCCAACACTCCAAAAAGCACAGCAGAAATTGCAAGGAACAGAAGTTCATATCCCATCACATCGGTGCTGAATGGACTCTTCTGCGGCTCGCCCTCCATCACAACACTCATTTCGTTCATCGCCAAATTCAGAAGACCATTGCCGAGGTTGAACAATGGGGAGAGACGCCAGAAGAAGATAAGCTTATCGTTCGCGGTGACTGTCGACTCGACGATCCCCATGACGAAAGAGGCGACCATGAGCACTACACCGATAACAAAGTTGATCATGATGGTGTACGTCTGCGATGATGCGTGCTCCTTGAACAGGTATGACAAGCAGTACGTGAACGGACATACCGCGAACCCAAACAGCAAGAAGAGGGCGACCACTGCCGGGAAAGTCTCGCTCGAGCAGCTTGCACAGCCATTGCCAGTTAGAGCCGAGAAGTCAAAGATCTGGATCAAGATAAGAGCTGCTCCAAAAGGTACAACGTACACGACCATATCCCATACGTAGTTTGCCAACCAGAACGCGGTAAGAGACACTCCAGAGACGAGCTGCTGATGCTTTGAGTTGTGCTCCGGCTGTTTCTCCTTCACCAAAAAGACGACAATAGACGCTGGATAGAAGGAAAATGCGATGGCGATGATCTTGCAAGCCGCGAAAGCTGTAATGGAAGCGATGAACGTCTTGGACGACGCCGAGAGTGGAAGCGGGTGGCTGTTGACTCTCAGCTCCACGTTCGGGACATCACCTGAAGCATTTCCGGCAAAAAACCGATAGATTGCCTGGTCCATCAGAGCCTTGAAGATCGCCGCACCGTGTGTCGACGTCGTGTTTACAAAGATATTGTAGCTCAACACACGCTTGCCGCTGTCACCGTACATCAGGTATGAGCCGTATTGACTGGCAGTGATTTCTCGTCCGTTCTTTCCGTAGCTTCGGCTGTACAGCTCCTCGCCAAGACGAAGGCCGTACCCAGTAGCGTCCGTCTCGTTGATGGACGGATGATCGTACACAACATCAAATACGGTTGGTGTGCTCGAGTTGTACTTCTGGATAACCGCATACGACAGTTGTTCTGGCTTCGCACCGGTGAACACAGTAGGAGACATGGCAGCACTACACCTTTTGTCACCGTCGGCTTGGCAGAAGTACGGCGTTGGGCTCTGATCCTTGGCTTCATACGCGTCAGTCAGGAGGGTGATCTTAGGATCATTCGCCAAACGATTCCCTGCTTTCAATAGCACAAGGCCCGATGTGATGAGAAGAATCGGGAGGATCATACTGAAAACCACCATCTTGCGATCGCGCTTGGCAATGCGGAAACGCTTGAGCAGCAAAGCAGAAAGATGTGTCATGAACAAGCTCTCCCGTGAAACCGGCGACTCGGTCTTAACTGTTGAATTCACATCCTCAAGCATAGGACTCGTGGTGTCCAGACGCGCCAACTTGTTCAGTTTATGCTGCTGATCATCATCACCGGCTTCAGCCACCTTGATGAACACTTCCTCCAACGTCGTCACAGACACACCATACGACAACAAACCGAGAGTCGAAAGGCGATTGTCAAGCTCAGAAAACATGCGAGCGAAGATGTGCGAGGCATCGAGAGACAACTGGAACGCGATCTCACTCCCCACATTGCTCAGCACTTGGGCATCCGGCACAAACGAGTTGACAAAGGAAATCACCTCGCTGTCATTGCAGTTCTTGTCGTCCTTCACAAGCGTCAAATTGTAGCCAGCACATAGCGATTCTTCAAGAACAACGATGAACCACAGCAACGCAACTCGCCCTCTGCCATAATCGCAATACGATCGCCCAGTATGTCGGCTTCGTCCATGAAGTGAGTCGTCAACACCATCACACGACCGTTGCGGTTGTTCAACAAAATCTTCCACGTACTACGACGACTGTACGGATCCATACCGGACGTTGGCTCGTCCAAAAACACTAGTGAACTGTCACCAAGAAGCGAGATGGCCACCGACAGCTTGCGTTTCATACCACCAGAGAGATCCGACGACTTCGCGAGGCGCTTCTCCGTCAAACCCACTTCTTCGATCTGACGATTCACCACTTCCGTCAACTTACCCTCTGCGTATCCCTTAATTCGGCCATAAAAGAACAAGTGTTCTTCAACACTGAGATCAGCGTACAACACATCGTGCTGAAAACAAATGCCGAGTGACTGGCGAATGTCATCCATGTCTTCAGTGAAGGACATACCCTGGAACGTGGCCGTACCCGAACTTGGAGCAATCATACCAGTCAACATCGAAATGAGCGTCGTCTTACCAGCACCGTTATGGCCGAGCAAACACGTGATCTGATCCTTGTACATCACTAAGTTCAATCCCTTGACAGCAACCTTGGTACCACCAGGGACAGCAAACTCCTTACGCAGACGCTGCACCGACAACACTTGGCCATCGCGTTCTTGTTCGCGTAGCTCCGCGTTTACAGGCTCAACACTAGGGTTCACATCGAGGATCAAGTCATCAGCAGCTGGGTCACAATGTGGACTGAGGGAATCAAGACGGCCGACAGCTCGACGACCACGCCAGTATGACGGCAAGACTGGAAAATACCACTTTTGAGTAGCTCCCCACTCCTTGGGGATGACCTTCTCGAAGTAGATTCCCACAACTGTGTAGAGCACGACGTCGACGATGAGAACAACAAACGCCGAGCTCAAACGGAAGTTTTCGCTAGCAGTTCCAATATTTGCAAACGTTGCGCCTTGGCCAGTACTTTCGAGGTCTGCCACCGACTGAACACCAAGAGATAGAGCCGCCGGAGGAAAGAGGCACCCTAAGGCTTTTGACGACTCAGGTGTTTGAACGCTGAAAGAAGACGACACGAAGTACATGATAAAGAAAGTAATCAAGCCGACCAACGAGCCAACTCGCGCCTTGCTGAAGATAGCACTGATTCAGAAGCCAAACGCCAGCGTACTCAATCCAAAGAGGTAGAAGAAGAGAAACATGACAATAAGTGAGCTGTTCGCGAACAAACCCACCAAACCAGCCGCGACTTGGATGATCGTACTCACTAAGAGGATGAGACCGTACGTGATATACCACGACGTGATGATCGCGCCTTCACTCACACCGAGGATCTTCATCAGTTCTCGCTGGCGCGACTCCTTCTCATGAATGAAGGCCACCAGGATACGAGAGAGACAGTAGAGGTACGCTAGGATGAGATGATCGGGAAGACGCTTTTGATGCTTGAGTAAAACGGAGACTGCGCGTAAGCCTCGATGGGGAACGGCGCGGCAGTAGCGCCAAGGTATGATTGTGGTGCTTGACGAAGTGGCTTTAGCAGAGCCTCTTTCGCTTCCTCTGGGGCATCTTCCACCAAGCTTGAGAAGTTGGCTGAGGAATCGACGGTAAGAGCATATTTGGCAATTTTGAGTTGAGCATCATCGTCGTAAACCGAAAGGAGTCGGGCGTCGAGATCATCCGATGACTTTGCCGTGGACAGCTCACGTTGGCACTTGCCAGATGTACTCTTCTTAGCTGAATCCCACACTGGCATACAAGTCACAAAGCGAGTCACCAAGGTTTGCAACGTCATGAAACCGCTCACAGCATAGTGCGAGTAGTAGTCCGTCTTGAGCTCGCGCTGGAATGGGGATAGATCAGGTGGATTGCCTGAAGTGCGAGGAATGAGACCAATGTCTTCGGTAGGTTCTTTGGTCGAGTTCATGCGAATGGTGTACGCAAGCGAGGAAAACTTGCCAACCTCCGAGTCCGCCGGGAACTGGTCAAACACGATCGCACCGTAGATTCGAGGGTGGTCTGGATCACTACCGTACTCCCCACTGCTCACATATGACTCCAAATCATCCGTGCTCGCGTAGAACACGATGTTCTCGCGCAACGACGGGATCTCGGACGCATTGGAGTCCTTTCCCAGCTTGATCCGTGGATACCACGCATCCATCGTCTGCATAAAGTACTCTCGCGTGAAGACGTTGTCTGGGGCAATCGCGATCTTGTACGGCGAGATCTTGTCTCCACATGCCTCTGGATCCTGTGCGGTGATGACACGTTGGCAACGACTGCGCCGTAGGTTGTAAGACCCTTCCTACATGCAGCGAGACTGTCTGTCGGGAGCTCACCCATATTGTAAACGTCCCAGTATGCCAGCGCACCAAGCGACAGAAGGAGACCCGTCATCGTGGTTTCGTGGGTGTAAAACCGCGGCGTGGTGGTCGAGATGGCGCCGACGAACCCTCCATTTGGATCAAAAAGGTTGTAGTTCTCTCTGTCGTCGCTCCAACCCGCGGGAATGCTCGAATCCTTCACGGCATTCCTCACAAGTCCGACCAGTACGATGAAGATCGCAGGGAGTAGCACTTCGAGCGCCAGGGCCACGGGGTGTCGCTTCTTGAGCGGCCAGTTCTTCCATACGAGTGTCTTGACGAAGGTGCGCGTCGTGCGCTGCGCCGCCAGTCGCTCCGACATCGCGCCATGACCAGCGCCGCCGCTCGTCGTCGTGCCCATGTTGCCGTTGCCGCTTTCCGCGCGGATAATCCCCAGAGTGATGGTCGCTGGGCGTTAGACCGCAGATTGGGAAATGCTCGCCCTCATCGCGTTAGACCCGCGCGCGCGGAAACATGTTAGACCGCCATGAAGCCGCATGTTGACGCTGTTTCCCACCAGAGTCCACCGGAGAGGGGATAAATCACATCAGTCGCGCTCGTACTTAGGGATATTGACACAAACTAAGTGTATAAAACTCAGCGTGGCGTGATGGCAGCCTGACCAATTTACATCCATCAATATGCTCGGTACTTGCGTTCTTGCCCGCGCTGCGTCAACCCTGACGTGCGAAGAATGAACGGACCCACGAGCTGCGACTCCGCGTTCATCGTACCGTTTGATCCGTGGACACGCTGTTGGCTCGCCCGTGTTGTTGTTAACACGAGATGCTGGACGCAGAGTGCAGTACTATGCCTTGGCAGCAAAGTGAGTCAGTGTCCTTACCTACCGACACGCTCAATCGCCACTTGTTCGTTTATGGGCGGAGAGTTCTGGAGGAATACTGTACGCATCGTCTCTTCAAGTTCTGTGACACGTCATGATGAGATGCTGTCACATGGTCATCTTCCTGTGGCAAGTGGAGTGCGTCCTGGGTACGGATTCCATGCAACCACTTCGGTTTTCCCCAGGACGTGATCCTCTTCCAGCTTCAAGAGTATCTTGTACTCTTTATTGGTCAAAATAATGCACATTACTTCTTTCTTATTGGCTGATTGTGTTGCCTTTCTACGACAGAATGATGGTCAATGACCGTTCTATTGGTTGAAAATCATGTCATTAACAGCCAATCCAGTTGAAGAAAGTGGTCCACTTTTCTCAAAACACGGTCGTGTCTGATTAACCTGTCATGTGATTACCATGCGAGGCACATCAGTACGCGGAGGCCGGTTATTTTTCTCGTCTCGCATTCATATACAATCGATCATAGACCATGCCGTAATCGGTCCACCACAATCGTTCTGCTTGAGTGGGAAATGGTCTCACGAGCTCATTTTCATTTCCACCAGCTCTAGCCAACATGGTTTCGCTCCAGAACTTCATCGAAAACAAATCAGGTGCCACCAGAGAAGGATCGCTATCACCTCTACATCTCACTTCCTTGCCCATCTGCCAGTCGTGTGTACATGGCACTCAAGCTCAAGGGATTGGAAGACTTTGTGGGCTTGACCGTCACGCACCCCGTGATGCAGCGTACACGTCCAGATGACGAAGATGATCAGTACTGTGGTTGGAAGTTTGATGTGGATGGCGAGTTTGAAGGCACGTCGCCTGATCCGCTCCACGGCGCCAAGTACATTCGTGATTTGTACGAACGCGTGACGAAGGAAAAGGTTCCATACTCAGTCCCGCTGTTGTGGGACAAGAAGACGGACACGATCGTGTCCACCGAGTCAGCGGATATGGTTCGCATGTTCAACAAGGCGTTTGAGGAGCTGAGCCCGTCGAACGTGGACTTGTATCCCGAAAATCCGCGTGATGAAATCAACGACACACTTGGGTGGCTCAAGGACTCCGTTCTCTCGGGTGGATTCAAAAAAGTGGGCATGGCGCCTGATGATGATACTCGTGAGGTGGAGACGAAGATCCTGTACGATGGCTTCGACCGCTTGGAAGAGATCCTCTCCAAGCAGCGTTATATTGTCGGAAGCACTCTCACCGAATTGGATTTGCAGCTATTCACGATGTTGCTGCGCTTCGACATGTTCTATGTGGTGTTTTTCAAGCTGCCGAAGCGTGCCTCCCAACATCCTAGACGTAAGTGCATGTAGCGCAAGCCGAACTCTGCTGCCATCTTCTCATAACACTCTGTTGTCTATCGCAGTATCTTCGCGACATTTACCAGCTCCCAGGCATGAAGGAGACGGTCGATTTCGAACAGTACCGTGTCTGTGGCAACAACCACCATGTAACAAGGACAAAGTCGATATCCAGCTTCCATCGGTGGACTACTCGGCTCCACATGGCCGGACTCGCTTCGAGTAGTACACTGCGTTTACCATGCGTAGGAGATTACATCCTAATCTAGTCGATTAAACCAACAATCACGCATGTAATCTCACAGTCCTTGCACCTGTCTTGGTCAACGCTGCGGGCACATTGGTTCCGGGTATGTCATCACGTGTTGCTGGGTGAAAAGTGACCAAAGCTCAATGGTAGACGACTAAACTCCCAGGCTATTCCGTCAATAGAGCCGCTGAGAAAGGAGGAGAGTTGCAGCAGAGTGTTTGTTTGCTCTTGTAAAGGCAAGATTACACTTGACGATTGCGTGATAGCGCTGCTGCCATCATCAGAGCAGACAAATTTATCAAAACACGGTTTCTTTCAACAAAATCCAGCCAATTATAATTAATAATTCTACTCTTCAGCCAATCAGAGGCAAGTCTAAGATGCCAACATTCCTGAAAGATCGAACGGTGTAATCGTGGCCACTGGCAACAGCCACTTGGCACGAGAAATGACCACTTGGACTCATTTCCAAATCTTCGCACGACAGCCAACATGGTTTCCCTCCAGAACTTCATCGAAAACAAGCCAGGCGCCCAGTTCACACCAGAGAAGGATCGCTACCACCTCTACATCTCGCTCCCATGTCCATTTGCCAGTCGTGTGTACATGGCACTCAAGCTCAAGGGATTGGAAGACTTTGTGGGCTTGACCGTCACGCACCCCGTGATGCAGCGTACACGTCCAGATGACGAAGATGATCAGTACTGTGGTTGGAAGTTTGATGTGGATGGCGAGTTTGAAGGCACGTCGCCTGATCCGCTCCACGGCGCCAAGTACATTCGTGATTTGTACGAACGCGTGACGAAGGAAAAGGTTCCATACTCAGTCCCGCTGTTGTGGGACAAGAAGACGGACACGATCGTGTCCACCGAGTCAGCGGATATGGTTCGCATGTTCAACGAGGCATTCGAGGATCTCAATCCGTCGAGCATTGACTTGTACCCAGCCACACTTCGTGAGAAGATTAATAAGACCAACACGTGGTTGAGCGAATCGGTTCTCTTCGGGGCGTTCAAGGTTGGTTTCGCGCCGAATGAGGAAGCACGCGAGGCTGCGCTAACGGACCTGTACGCTGGTCTTGACCGTGTGGAGGATATCCTTTCGAAGCAACGTTATATCGTCAGCAATGCGTTCACGGAGGCTGATATCCGCTTGTTCGTCGTGCTGTTGCGTTTCGACATCTTTTCGGTGCCGATCTTCAAGCTCCCAAAGCGTCTCGAGGAGTACCCAAACACCATCGATGTAAGATGTACACCCTCGCGCCACATGCCGTTGCGATTACTGACAGTATCTTGTACGTTGTAGTATCTCCGCGACATCTACCAGCTCCCGGGTATCAACGAGACTATCGACTTTGAGCAGTACAAGACCAGTGGTACGCACGTGTCGTACAACAAGGACGGTATCCAGATCGAGCTCCCTTCCGTGGACTACGCTGCTGCGCATGACCGCGCTCGCTTTGTGTAAGGCACGTTTGTTCAGTGAGGACAAAGCAAACAACAATTGGCACTTGAATAATGACTGGTGCGTTTATGCGATGTGTTATTCTCATGACTCTTAATCGCATGACGAAACCACGGACTGTGCGCAGGCTCAGTGGTCCAGGCGAGCGACCACTAGACCAAGCTATTAAGACCGAGCCATGAATGAAGTGAGCGACCTATGTGGAGCGACCCAAATAGGAATGTACATTCGAATCGTCTACCAATCAATCGGTTGACCCTCAACTCACACAGTATTTACTTGCCGGGGTGTCCTGATCGTAATCCTTCCAGTTGATTCCCCATAGCTAGCAGAATGTGTGTACTGGTCATCAAACACGTGGCACGCTTGTCCAATCAGAAGTGAACGCTAGTCACCGTCATCCAATCAAACGCGAGATTCGCCATCATGTTGAAGATGATTGCACTTGTCTTGAGTAATCTTGGCATGTTTTCTGTTTGCTCTGTGCTGAGACGAACGGACAAAAGGTTGCGTAGGTGCCCAGGAAGCTTTTGCGACGTCACACAAGCAACTACAGCTCATTTTCAATTCTCCCAGCACCAAACAACATGGTTTCCTCCAGAATTTCGTCGAAAACAAGCCTGACGCCCAGTTCCCAGCCGAAAAGGGTCGCTACCACCTCTACGTCACGTACCAATGCCCATTTGCTAGCCGTGCATACATGGCACTCAAGCTCAAGGGTCTCGATGACGTGATCAGTTTGACTATCACGCATCCAGTGATGCAGCGCACGCGTCCTGATGACGAGAACGACCAGCACAAGGGTTGGGCGGTCGACGTCGATGGCGAGTACACGGAAACATCACCGGATCCGCTCCACGGTGCCAAGTTTGTCCGCGACTTGTACGAACATGTGACCAAGGACAAGGTCGCATACTCAGTCCCACTCTTGTGGGACAAGAAGAACGATACCATCGTGTCCACTGAGTCAGCGGATATTGTCCGCATGCTGAATGAAGCGTTCGAAGACATCAACCCGTCCAACATTGACTTGTACCCAGCTGCTATTCGTGAGAAGATTGATGAGACGAACACGTGGTTGGGTGATTCAGTGCTCAATGGAGTGTTTAAGGTGGGCTTCGCGCCGAATGAGGAGGCTCGAGAAGCGGCATTGAAGAACCTGTACGCTGGTCTTGACCGTGTGGAGGATGTTCTCTCGAAGCAACGCTACATCGTTAGCAACACGTTCACCGAGGCGGATATTCGCTTGTTCGTCGTCTTGCTGCGCTTCGATATCATGTTTGCGCCAATGTTCAAGCTCCCAAAGCGTGTCGAGCAGTATCCAAACACTCTTGATGTAAGGGATTGCAACCTCCCAGTGCTGACACACTATCTACATACTAATGATGTTTTCTCCTTTGTAGTATCTGCGTGACGTGTACCAACTTCCAGGCATCAAGGAAACTGTTAACTTCGAACACATCAAGATCAGCAGTACCAGCGCGCCATTCAACAAGGACGGTATCGAGACCCTGCTTCCAACGGTGGACTACGCGGCCGCGCACGACCGTGCTCGCTTTGAGTAGATCAGTTCGATCAGAGGATAGATGAACCCAAAGAAGAGGCATTCGTTATGTTCAACACAATTCCTTTGTTTATTCTGAACGACGTGTTCACTCACGAAATCCATTTTTTAGTGCTGGGCGATCATCTGCCTGCCTGGCTAAATGGACGATACGCAGGAATTATGTAAAGTACCTTCAATGCCCAGGTTCTCATGCTAACGCCATAGAAAGCAAGATATTATTCTATTCACAAATAGGAGAAACACTCTTCCAATCAGTAATTATTAGAGCATCTCCACCAGTTGGGCTATCCAAGCCAAAGTAAAACTTAGTGTTATCGTCACTACTGCCCAATCAAATACATGTGTCATAATTAACATCCAATCAGACACATATGTTATGATTTCTGTTCAGTCAAATGCAACGATGCCGCAATCTGGTGAAGCTGACCTGAGTAATCCAGGTGTTTACACTCGAGAGTGATCCGAAAGTTTACACTTGGCGGGAAACGGAGGTTGCGTACTTGTCAGACCCACTGCATCATCTCATACTGTCGTCGAATCAAAGCGAAGCTTCCGAAGTTGACTCGAGTAATCGCTGCGCTTTTTCTCCGTATATGTTTGTGCTATGAAAACTCATAGATTACGGACGCGCTCAGGAAGTCTGAGTATCGCCTCACAAGCATCCTGAGCTCAT
The DNA here is from genome assembly GCA_020085045.1 of Pythium oligandrum. Taxonomy (NCBI): domain Eukaryota; phylum Oomycota; class Peronosporomycetes; order Pythiales; family Pythiaceae; genus Pythium; species Pythium oligandrum. The sequence goes on from JAHRIK010000042.1 coordinate 41,776, forward strand.
TTCCAATTCTTCCAGCTCCAGTCGACATGGTTTCCCTCCAGAACTTCATCGAAAACAAGCCAGACGCCCAGTTCACACCAGAGAAGGGTCGCTACCATCTCTTCATCTCGCTACCATGCCCGTATGCTTCCCGAGCTTACATGGCACTCAAGCTCAAGGGATTGGAAGACTTTGTGGGTTTGACCATCACGCATCCCGTGATGCAGCGTACACGTCCAGATGACGAGAACGACCAGCACAAGGGATGGAAGTTTGATGTCGATGGCGAGTTCGAAGGCACGGCGCCGGATCCGATTCATGGTGTCAAGTTCATTCGCGATCTGTACGAACGCGTGACCAAGGACAAGGTCGCGTACTCGGTCCCGCTTTTGTGGGACAAGAAGACGGACACGATTGTGTCGACCGAGTCGGCTGATATGGTTCGCATGTTCAACGAGACGTTCGAAGACATCAACCCGTCGACCATTGACTTGTACTCAGCAGAACTACGTGAGAAGATTGACGAGACCAACGCGTGGTTGAGTGACTCGGTGCTCAGTGGACCGTTCAAGGTGGGCTTCGCGCCAAACGAGGAGGCTCGCGAGGCTGCCCTCAAGGACCTGTACGCTGGTCTTGACCGTGTGGAGGATATCCTTTCGAAGCAGCGCTACATCGTCGGTAACACATTCACGGAGTCGGACATTCGCTTGTTTGTCGTGCTACTGCGCTTCGACATCTTATCGTTGCCGATCTTCAAGCTCCCAAAGCGTGTCGAGGAGTACCCAAACATCCTCAATGTAAGTGGTTTATGTTGTTGAGGAGTTCGATCGTCTGGATACTCACGATGCTCCTTTTCATAGTATCTGCGCGACATTTACCAGATTCAAGGCATCAAGGAGACGGTCGACTTTGAGCACATCAAGACTGGCGGCTCCAGCGCGCCTTACAACAAGGATCGCATCCAACTCGAGCTCCCAGCGGTGGACTTTTCCGCCGCGCACGATCGCGATCGCTTTGAGTAGCTCGTATGGAGCACTACGATGGTGAGGGATGACATCGGAGCACTAACCATACTAAACACAGATTCTTGTTCCCATTTACGAGGCACAAAGGCCTATTCTGTCGTCGCACAACGTTCTACTAGTCGAAGCGAGCACGATCGTGTGGCACCGAGTAGTCCACTGGAGGTCCGACTGGGATAATACCCGATGGATTGAGGTTGACCTGGGAGCCGTAGTAGGTGAGCTTGATGTGATTAAAGTCCACGGTCTCATTGACACCTGGTAGCTGGTAGATATCACAGACATACTGCAAACAAAAGAGTTTGAACGACAGGATCAATGCGTACAAACAGGTGTCAGGTCACGTACGTTGAAGATGTTGTGATAGTCGGCGATGAGCTTCTTGTTGAGCTTGTAGAGCGCCGAGTACGCGACATCAAAGCGGATCAGCGCCACAAAGAGACGGATATCAGCCTCGGTGATCTTGTTTCCGACGATGTAGCGGTGCTGACCGAGCAGTTCTTCGACGCGGTCGAGACCAGCGTAGACCTTTTCAACACCAGCTTCGTAGAGCCCCTGAGATGGAGCAAAACCCGCCTTGTAGACACCATAAACGATCGACTCAGTGACCCATGTGTTAACATCGTCGATTTCCTGACGCAGCTCCTCTGGGTACAAGTCAAGCGTCGATGGCTTGAGCTCCTCGAACGCCTCGTTAAACATACGCACAATGTCCGCCGACTCGGTCGACACGATCGTGTCCTTCTTCTTGTCCCAGAGCAGAGGGACCGAGTACGCCACTTTCTCCTTGGTCACACGTTCGTAGAGATCACGGATGTACTTGACGCCGTGGATCGGATCAGTCGAAGCACCGGCAGTCGAGTACTGCCCTTTGCCAGTCGGTCCCGGAAGGAACGGCGTCGTCTTTGGGTCGACGAAGGCCCAGCCGTTGTGCGTATCGTTCTCATCGTCTGGACGCGTGCGCTGGTACACGGGATGGACGACCGTGATGTCGACGAACTCCTGAAGGCCCTTGAGGTTGATCGCCATGAGCGCGCGACACGCAAACGGACACGAGACGGCCACGTACAAGTGGTAACGTCCCTTTTCCGGTGGGAACTCGGCGTCGGGCTTGTTCTCGATGAAGTTCTTGAGCGAGGCCATGGTGAACGGAGAGTGGTGAGCTGTGGGCAGGTCGGCAGATTGCGGAATGAGACGCAGAGGACGCAGTGCGGACAAGATGGAGGAGAGAGACAGACGGAGACAGCGAATGGGATCGCAGAACACGGCCAGCGCACGCGCAGAGCCGCAGCCAAGTCCACAGAGTGTACAGCGAGGTGTTGACTCGACAGCTTAACGAGGCATTAGCGGTGCCTCGCGTGCTGATGTGCCTCGCATGAGAGCTCCTGGTAATCACATGACAGGATAATCAGACACGACCGTGTTTTGAGAAGTGTGGAACTGGCTCTTCAACTGGATTGGCTGTTAATGGCATGACTTTCAACCAATAGGGAGGTCATCGACCAGCATTCTGCCGTAGAAAGGCGACTCAATGAGCCAATAGGAGAGACGTAAGCTGCTTCATTTTGATCAATCAAGAGTAAGATGCCCTTGAAGCTGGACCTGGGGACAAGCGAAGTGGTTGCGAGGAATCCGCACCAAGGACGCAATCCACTTGCCACAGGAAGATGGCCAGGTGACAGCATTGCATCATGACGTGTCACAGAACTTGAAGAGACGGTGCGTACAATATTCGTCGAGAACTCTCCGACAAGGAGGAACGAAGAAGTGGCGACTGAGCGTGTCGGTAGGTAAACATGGAGGTGGCAATGCATCACTTGCGTAAACACTTCTCCTCCTTGCTGACATCAAGCATATACATTGCAGTTGTCGTTTTCTTCTTCTGCAAAGTTCAATCGCCCCTGGCACAATAAGTCGGTATCTTTTGCAGGTGAAGGTGTCCAAACGCAAAGACACAGCAGCTGCTTGAGAATCTAAGTCGCGTCGATTACTAATAACCACCAGCGACAGCGTCAACAACCACTCGGCCTCCCACTGACCGTTGAGTGGCGGAGAACGGCTTGGCCTGGCCAGCACCACCAGCGTCGTAATCATACGATGTCTGATTGGCCAGGGCTGTTTACGCTTTTCCGACCCGACTCACTCGTTCACCGCCATCAAATCAAGCGCCGCCATACGACTGTTTCCTCCTGTTTCTCAACGGACACCGTCATTCCGCGTGGCTACAGTCAATCCAGCAGTGAATCTCTGCCTCCAACGGAAAAATCACGGAGGAATCCTCCTCCTGGCTTCACCAACACTCGTGACCATCACTCGGTGTTCACACGGGTGCGGGTTGCGCACGCGAGACCCACATCCTGCTCTTTTGGCTCTGTGGGTCCAGTCGTCCGACCCGGACATAAAACCGCCCAAGTCGACGGCCTGGAGTGATTATGCCTGGGCGTATCCATTAATAGCCAATGAGCGTCGAGAGACAGTCATTCTCGTTAGTCACGCCAGGATTATGCAGCACGTCTCACCAAAAAGTTTACGGTCAAACTGTGAAAACACATAATTGAGCTTAGGCTGACCATTCGAAAACACGGAAACATGACGTTTACTGATTTAGAAACTCAACGAAACCTCTTTCAATTGATATCAATTGAACCGCATGGTGATTGCTCAACGCAAGATTACGACCCTACTCGCCAAAATCATCACGTGGGCGGCAGTAGGTCCACGAAGGCATGAGATGGCGACCCGTTGTCAGCCACAGTCACTTTCCCATTTGCGCTCGTCTATCGATATATTAATCAGCCATGAGTGTCTCCATGATGCCTCTTGCCGCCGCTCTTCAGCCAACGCGCTCGTCGTCCTCCAAGCGCTCGTCCTTGTCCGGCATCCCTAGCAGCTCCCACAGCTACGTGGCGCCAGTGTCGGCTCGCCACTTGGAACAAATGAGCATTGAGATCGAAGCCTCGTTGAAGCATGTGAACGATGTCCGCTACGTGATCCGCGTCCACCACAAGCAGTCGCAGATGCGATGGTCGCTCAGTCGCTCGTTCGACGAGTACCGCGCATTCCAGACCCGCGTGTTGGATTTGTTGCGTCAAGGTCACTTTTGCCACGCTGAATGTCCATGGATCTACTCCTTTGTGGCCAGCTACTTCCCAAAGTCGAGCATGTTCCGATCGGCCAGCTCGCGCACCGTCACCAAGCGTCGTGAAGCCCTTGAGAAATGCCTCCAGAAGCTCCAGTCATTCGTGCTCACTCGCGAGAATCATTCGTGCAGCGTGGCGGCTAATGTGGCCACTGAGCTTCTCAACTTTGTCTGCGGCTCGCTTGTGGATACGGCTGAATTTGAGTTGTGCGAGAAGGCACACCGTGATTCCGCCAGCTCCATTCTTTCGTCCACCGACGATGAAAGCGACATTGATGCCAAGTGCCCACTGTGTGACTTGGGCTTCACCGAAGAATCTGGTCCATGCTGCTCGTACACGACCACCCTCAAGTGTGGTCATGAATTCCACGAAGAGTGCATCCTCTCCAAGCTCAATGAGAGCATGCACTGCCCAGTTTGCGGGCACTCGGAGCTCGAGTAAATCTCCTCGCCGCATGAATCTGCGGCTAGCTACTATTTATTCGGTCGATCCATAGACGCCTTCGGGTCGCTCCTCGAGAACATGTAAACATACATACACCGCCTTTCTCCTTATCATGCTCTTCCCGTGTGTCATCCCCTTTTTTCTCGTCACAGCCATGTGAGACACAAGAGACGCATGAGGCTCACCGCACTAAAAGCCAGCGCACGGTGAGCCCAAGCAGAGCTGACCGTCTCTCTGATTGGCCAAAACCCGTCCATCTCATTAATCCGAGTTAACTGCAAAACCGAATATTTGGCAGGTGAAGGCACTGATGTAGGTGAGAAGTATCCACATCCTCCCTCTTTGACAAAACCTTTGTCAGCGAATAAATTGTGTAAACAGATTTGGTACCCTCTCACCGCCTCCTGTCTTGGCAGCCTTTCCGTGTTAGGTACCTGTGAAAACGAATCCGCCCATCTTCCAGTCAGCGAGTGGATCAGCACCCATCGGACCGTAAACACGAGATGACGTCTCGCTCCAAGTGAGTCCTACGGTTTCGGCGATTACGTTGATTACCAGCGTCGGGTCGCCGCGCTTGATCCCCCAATCTCTCAGGCTCTGCGTGTGTCACTTGCCAATTGTCCTCATGCTGCCAGCCATCACCGTCGCCACGGCGCGTCCACCGCCGTCCAATTCGGGCTCGGGCTCGAGCTTTGACGCAGCCGACGTGGCCAAGCACTCGACTCGGTCGCGCTCCCCGACGAGACATCACTCGCGCTCCCGTTCGCGCTCTCGTTCGCGTTCTAACTCGGCGTCCACGCTCACCAACTCCACCAACAGCAGCTCCAATAGCTTGCATGGGCATGCCCCCTTGCCGCCGAACATCGCATGGATCGAAGAGCTACGCTTCCAGGTGGACGCGAGCAAGAACGCCAAAGCCGAGATTCGGTACACTCTGCTCGTCGAGCACGTCAAGACAGGCGCTTCGTGGCGTCACGTGCATGCGTTTGACGAATTTCGTCTACTCCAGAAGCGTCTGCTCAAGCAACTCCGTCACGGTCACTTCTGCCAAGCCGATTGTCCGTGGTTGTACTCGTTCGTGAAGAGCTTCTTCCCCAAGACGTCGATCTTTTTCGGACGGACCACGCGCTTGATGGAACTTCGGCAAAAGCTCTTGCAGGAATGCTTCATGGGACTCCAGAAGTTCCTCCTTGACAAGAGCAACCACTCGTGCTCGGTCGTCACGTTTGCCATTGTGAATGAAGTGTTGGCTTTCGTCAACGGTGAGGAAGGCAGCGAACACCAAAAACGCACGCAGTCGGCCTCTGTGCTGGCGTCACCCGTTTACGACGACTCGTGCACGGAGATTCGACTCTCGTGGGCGTCTGCAGCCCACGGCTCTGACGAGGATGACGCCAGTCAGGTTGGAGACGATGACAGTTTGTGTGGACTCTGTCATGAAGCTCTCTACGCTGAGCCTCATCACGATAGTGACGACAGCACCAATTCACTGCCGTCGCCACCAGTGTCGCCAGCAAATGCGCAAGTGGGTTCAGCTCATCCCAGTCGATCGCGTCGAACTACACATGCGTACACGACTATGCTTAGCTGCGGTCACCAGTTCCACGATGAATGCATTGTGCCGAAACTCAACGAAGACATGCGATGTCCGACGTGTGGCCACGACGAACACTAAGCGAACTTCGACGCACGCTTCCAAATCACTTCCAGGACGACTTCGTCGCATAGTTCTGCCTCCAATGTGCGATCTCGAAGCGTTCTTTTAGCAAATCTATTTTCCCATGGTGGATAATCCCATAAATGCACTTATCACATTCGAGAGAACACATGTCGTCCTGTTCTTTACGAAAACACACAGCTTACATCAGCATCGAGATCATATGCAGCATGCACGAACCAGTCATTCGTTGCGTGGCTCTTGCCTTATTACTCGCACCGGCTGGGGACACAGCCAGATATCGCATGTCTCCGCCAAAGCTTAAGTTGATTTGCTCGCAGCAGCGATATGTCATAAAAACTAAATATAGTGGCAAAGTGGCCATTTTCCTGATATTCTCTCTGAACTTATACTCGAAAAGTCACGTTGTGTATGATGGTGGGGTGTCTCCTGTCACACGGCGTACGTCACCGTTTCTTGGCAATGCGACACCGCGTCGCTAGCTATCAATCCGCCATCTGCCCGACCGCTTTCGACCAGCTTGCGGTGCCTCACCCTCCTTTCGAAGCTCTTGCCGTCATGTCCTCGACGAGTCGTGACTCGCTGTGTCTCGACACAACACAACTCGCCACGGACGGCGCGCTTGCTCTCACGCCCACCAACATCATGACACGCAATCCTTCTTGCGTCAACAGCGGCTACTACGCTGTCGGTGTCTGCAAATCCGTGCCGAACACCAAGCCTCGCTCACCAAGTCTTGAATACTTGGCCCAACTCACGATGGACATCGCCGTGACGCATGAAACCAAGACGGGCAAATGCTACGCTATGACAGTTCACCATCGCGCGACCAAGGCCTCGTGGCGACACTGTCATCCGTTCAACGTCTATCGTCGCTTCCAGTCGCGTTTGCTCAGTCTGATGGAGCAAGGCCATTTCTGTCTCGCGGAATGCCCTTGGTTGTACTCGTACATCCAGCGGAGCTTCCCCAAGCCATTGCTCTTTCGCTTTCACACTGATCGTGTCATGGAAGCACGACGAGCAGCATTGGCCTCGACGCTTTCCACGCTGCAAGCGGCACTACTGGATCCTGCTAACCAGAGCTGTTCCGTGCTCACAGAGACCGTCGCCACCGAGTTTGTGTCGTTCTTGTACGGGGAAGGTACGGGCGGTACGCGTCCATGGGAGCTCTCGTCGCCCACTGGAGCAAAGACATTCAAGCTGTCGACGTCGCTGTCGCTCTCCACCGACGACGATGAAGAGAACCAGAGCGAACGCGAGTCGGCCGAGTCAATTTCGACGGAACCTGAGGAAATCACCGTCCAGCCCAATACCACAGCGTGCTGTGCTATGTGTGCGATCCACGAGTGTCACTCCCAAGAGCAGGTAATGGCTTCCTGGAGGCGATCACGGGCGTCGTTGGTCCCCACGAAAGGCCGTTGCTCATCGGTAGACACGACGGTTCTCTCCCAAGCCGACAAGACCCCGCGCGAGTCGTTTGTCCTGACCTCAACGCCCAACCAAATGCCCACGACGCCTCCACTGACGCCCTCGTCGCCGCCACGTCGCCGTCATACGGCCCTCCTGCCCAGTGGTTCGCTCGAGATGCTCCAGTTGCTGCGCGCCCGAGTTCGGAGTACGTCGGCAGCGGCTGCGGCGATCCCTTTCCCACCCTTGCGACGGTAGACATCTTGACAGGAGCTGACCTGGAGGTAACGTCTGCATTTTAATATTATGCCGGAACAAATTTACCATTGGCGTGTGCGTTCGTTGGTCTTGCGTCGTGTCCCCACGTGTGCACTCATTCATGTGCTGCCGCGTCTCATCAATCAGCACCACGGGAGACGCACCTGCGTCACTTCGACGCGTCGCTGAGCTGACGCCAGGTGCGACTGGCACTCACTCCTTTGATTCCCAGTTGCCGCAGAAGCGATCTGGTCGGCTTGGGTAAGAGCGATGCCCTCGCCTTACGTGGACGATGGATTTCGTCGTATGAGTACACGTCAGTACGTGGTTTCTTGCGCCATTGTCAAAGGCAAAGTGACGGACATATGACGATTACTCGATTACTGTGCTTGTAGACGCGTCAAGCGCGACGTCGAGCGTGAGACGACGCCCCCTACCACTGCACAGTGGACCGACGAAGAGGTGTGTGTGCAAGCAACCGACTGGGAGAGCGAGTTGAGCTGACTGTAGCTTTGTAGGACGAGCTCCTGCGACGCGGCGTGAGCCAGCATGGTGCCAAGCGCTGGAAAGTCATCGCTCAGGTGTTTCCGCATCGTAGCGACAAGCAGTGCAACCAGCGATGGAACGAGTTGCAGAACTTCAACACCGCCATCAAACGGCCATGGACAACCGACGAGGACATGCGCATGGCCATGTTGGTGAGAAAGCACGGCGCACAGAAGTGGGCGGTGATCGCGTCGTCGATGCCTGGGCGGAATGGCAAGCAGTGTCGAGAACGGTGAGGACGCATCGACACTCTTGATGAGCTCATCAAATGACGAGCTCTATCTGGGACGTAGATGGCACAATCAGTTGCATCCAGGGATCAAGAAGGAGGCCTGGACACCAAAGGAAGATGCAACCATTGTAGCACTGCAAGCAGAGCACGGAAACGCGTGGGCTCGGATCGCAGAGGCACTCCCCGGACGCACCGACAATGCCGTCAAGAACCGCTGGAACTCACGCTTGTTCCAAGAGCGGGCAGACTTTCGAAGTAAACGCCGCCGAACTCTGTCGTCCAAGCCAAAGACTGCGCACTGCAGTACACTCAAGACGAAGGAGAAGCTCCATCGCTCGGGGTCGAAGAAGAAGCCGAAACCAAAAGCTACGCTTCGTCACGTCCAGTTGCCGACGTCTTCAGAGACCAAGTCGGTGAAGGAAGAAACTCAGCAGAGTCGCTCGCCGGATGCAGTGGATGCTGTGGAGCTGGAGCCGTCGCTTCCATCGACAGAAGAAGCAATGGAGCCCAACGCCGTGATGATCCCCGAGCCGACGACCGCAATCTTTGACGAGGCACTGGCGGACGCCATTGGCGCGAGTGACCAGGTCTTTCAGGACTTTCTGCAGGACAATCATTCGTGGTCGGGCATGTCGCCGCTGACGCTGTCGGCGTCGCCCTCGTTCGTTCACGAGGACGCGCAAATGAGTCTCGCGTCCACCTTCGTCGACGACTTAGATGTGGAGCTCTAATGGGCCGAGTAGATGTTGTCTGAGTGTTGCGTGAATGTTGCTTGTAGGACACTATTGATTATTACCGTATTGTAGGCTGCATTTTGTGATTTTACATTTCTAACCAGTTAAAATGGCTTTTATTACATTCGAGATAAGCAAGAGAGCGAGAGAGAATCATGACGACGCCTGCCCCAGTTCCGGACCAAGATGACGCGTTGCTGGTGGACATGCTCGGTCTACTGGACGAATCTGTGTTAGATGAAGGCACGCTGACGTTGTCGCCCTCGCCCTCGCGCTCGTTGACGTCGGAAACGAGCGCATCGAGTCCAGAACGAGCCGCAAACCGAGTCGCTAAGCAGGGCATTTCAGTTGCATCTACGCCTCGACAGAAGCCTCGGTGCGGTCCACGACGCAATAAACAGAAGGACGAGGTTGCCAGTCTGCGTAAAGTTGTTCGAGAGCTCGAGCAACACCTCCGTACACTGCGAGAGCGATCAATCGGGTCAAGTCACGACGACCTTGGTGCCCGGCTGTGGGCTGGTATTGCCAGCAAGCAGCTGACGGAGCGGAAGAGAGTCGAGCGAGAAAACAAAAGATTACGGACGGAAGTCGACGAGCGAACGCAGCTGCTTCAGCGTCTGGAGAAACTCGCGTTCAGAAGACGAAGCACAACCGAGGTACTTAAGTCCAGTGTTTCTGGTGGATTCTATCGACAGCTCTGACTCACATTGTGTGATAGCTTCTGTCATGGTTCCAGTCTTCAGAAGCAACTCAGTGCATGCGACGTACCCAACGTCTGAACGTTGCGTCTGTGGTGGTTGACTTGAAGCGGACTGTGGACCACATGTACCTCCAAGTGGACAGCATCGTGGACATGATGCGTCTGAAAGCGACTCGAAATGGGGAAGTGGAGCTAACGACGGAGATGGTCGTGGATCAGCGAAGACAGCCCGTGATCACGGAGCATGAGGCGCGAGTGCTTCCAGTGGACTATCACGTTGCTGCTGATGCCATGTGGAGTCTTCTCCATCATCGCCCCACCTACAATTCGAACAAGCGCATTTTTCAAGAGGTAAGTCCAGCGGTATACTCGTAGTGTGTCCACCAGCTCATGTTTCCCTCGTCTATTGCAGCAAGCAGACGTGACGGAGGTTAGCATCACGAGCTCGTTTGAAGGACGCGTGGATCTGCCCAAGCATTCTGGCCATTTCCGGGTCAAGTACGTGTCTCAGCGCTTTGAAAAGCAAGATCGCATTGTCATCCTTGGCAGTGCCCTGATGGATCCATTGCAAGTGAACGACAAGCCAATCAGCGGCGTCTGTGTGCGCTCGCAGCTGTGGTACATCCTCGAGCCCTCGTCTTCCTGCACCAGCGACTATCCATCACACGTACGGGAAGGTCTCGGTTGAGATGTTTGACGCAGAGGTTGCACCAAGCACTCGCCATCACGAAGTGGAAGCACTGACGTCTTTTATGCTGCGGAAAGCCCAGCTTCACCCGAGTCTCCACCATCAAATGCTCGAGAACCGAATGCTCGAACGGAGACCCCAAGTGGCCTAATGGACTCGATGGAGCGACAGGCTTGCGTATATGGCATGTGTTTGCGCCATCGGACTCAGACACTGGGTGCAGCACGCAATAGAACGCGGAGGAGGCTCATCCGTGTCGTTCATCGATGACCAGCGAACTCGGAAGTCCCACAGTGATCACTACATTAACCTACTATAGTATATGTACACGTAGATTATCATGAGTTGATCTGATATGCACTGATATACGGTAATAAACTATTAAGAACTCTCCGTTCGTCGTCATGCCGTGAGGACTTGAAGCTCTTGAGCAGGTGGAGAGGCTGAATGCACTGGATTGAATGGTTGGACGGTGGCGGCGTCGTCTTGTGTGTTGTGTGTGATCTGTTGCTCATCTATCTCTCGTGCTGTGGTGCTTGGAGGACCCCATCGACGTCATGGAGCTGTGCGTCCAATCACTCACCATCACTCCTGCTTCGTCTTTTGAACCAATCATATGTCTCCCTTCCTCCTGAATACCTCATTTGATTGGCTGAAACCCTGTAATTCTAGCATGTGATGAGTCTCGCGGGTCATGGCCGCCACATCGGACGCGAGAGCCATCCACTGCGCTTCACTCGCCTTCTTCACGAGCACTTAACACCATACCATGACGCTCTCCGCTGGCGCCACCTATGGGGCCATGATCGCCACGCTCGTGGCCGTCGCCATCTACGCCATCCACGCCAGTCGCTCCATGGAAGTCAACAATGTCAAGAACTTTCTCAGCGCCAAGAACTCGCAGACTGCGCTGCGCCTCGCCTGGTGCTTCTTCTCCGCGGGTATGGGCTCCTGGACTCTCTTCTCTTTCCCAGAGATTGGTGTCATTGCTGGTTCGTGGGGTGTCATCGGCTACACGCTCTCGGGTGTGCTCGGTCTCGTTGCGCTTGGCGTATGTTCCTCCGTGTCTTTTTGCCCTTATGCTGATCTGTTGCTGACCCGAAGCGAGTTGTCATGTAGATCTTTGGTCCATTCAGCCGCTCGGTTCTTGGTGATGGCGTGACGCTCACGGACTTTGTCTTCAACGTAAGCTCTGCTCTTGTCAGCTGCATCCCACCCCCACTCACAGTCGTTACTGCCTATGCCTACAGCGCTTCGGTCGTGTGATGCAGATCTACGTCGGTCTCGTCTCCGTCTTCTACCAGTTCATCTCATTGGCTTCCGAACTCACCACTGTTGGTGACCTGGCGCTCATCCTCTCGCCCAACTCGGAGCCAGCCATCCCTATCATCGCCGTTGCCGTCGTCACCAACATCTACCTGATCATCGGTGGCTTGCGTGCCAGCCTTGCCACGGACGTGTGGCAGGGTATCGGTGTCGTTGGTCTGTTGCTGATCGTCTGCGTTGCCATGTTTGCCCACGTCAAGGTCCCAGAAGGTGCCTGGGGCGAGACCAAGGTGGCCGCGTTCACCACAACTGGCTTCGAGACGCTCGTGACGCTGTGTATCGCTGTCACGGCGTCCAACCTCTTCTTCACGGGCTACTGGCAGCGCGTCTACTCCGCGTACGATGACCGCACGCTCTACAAGGCCACGTTCTTCGCGTGCTTGATCGTGATCCCGTTCACCGTCATCCTCGCCATTTCGGGTATGGTCTCATACCTCGCGTACCCAGACGGCATCTACTTCTTCGCCATCCTCGTCGACATGGGCAAGTTCTGGCAGGTGCTCGTGGCTATGGTCGTGGCCTCGCTGGCCAGTTCGGTCGCCGACTCGCTCCAGATCGGCATTGCGGCGGAGCTTGTGACAAACTTTCCATCGCTCACCATCAACCACGCGCGCGCCATTTGCGGTACGTCTCCAATGTGACTCTCTGTTTCTCCTTACGTGAAGCTGATGACTCATTATGTTGTACGTAGTGCTGCTCAACATCCCTGCGATCATCATTGCACTCAAGCACCTCAACATCCTTGAGCTCTTCCTCATCGCTGATCTGCTCTGTACGGCGACGGTTGGCCCAATGCTCTTGGGTATTTGGAACCGTGCTCACCCAACGGGTGCAATTGCTGGTTGCGCCATGGGTCTCCTCACCATTTTCGTGAACGGCTGGGTCGTCCAGGGCAAGTTCGTCGGCGGCTTTAACTGGTTTTTGCTGCCAGAAGGTCTCTACTCGGTCAACAGTATGATCACCTTCATTTTGGCGCTCGTGATCCCGACCGTCACGACGATCGTTGTCTCCCTCGCGTTGCCAGCGCAGTACCCAGCGCGTGCTGCGTACCTTCCAGCCAACTCGCCCACGGTCAACTTTGCCTAAGAAGCTTAGAGAGAATACGAGCCTATAAACCCTAAACGAACGACTCGAGTTCGGTTTTTTTGCCAAGCAAATGTCGTGCTTCGTGAAATGACGTTGTAGTACAGTCCACGAGTTTCCAAGTCAAGAGCCGAAGACCAACACCACGGCCAGAGTCAGAACGACCAACATTCTAGCCTTTGTAAACGTGGTAATCGAATTTGCCCGTCTGTCGCCGTGATGACGGTGTTTACAAAGGTCATGAGCCGTCACTCTGTGGACATATTTAGTTTGGGCTTTTGGGTTCCAAATGTCCATACTGAGTTAACTCCTCCACTACATTGGAGCTTATCTATTGTCTTCAGTTGGGTTACGCATCTTTCACACCAAGCGACATAGTTCAACTGCTCCCTATAATAGCAACTCATTTCTTCATTTGCCATCATGCGAGCACAAGCCGAACGCCTTGCTGCTCAGCGAGATGCGGAAGCTCCCCAGACGCGCTACTCTGCGCTCACGTCGCCGTCCGAATCGACAATTTCAGCTGATGAGCCGTCGAATCCGCTCGCGTCTCCACTCGATCGCGCCAACATGCTGTCCTTCGTGACCTTGTGGTGGATCCAGGGACTTCTGCGTCGTGGATACAAGGAGCCGTTGAAACACGCAGATGTATGGGAGTTGCCACATCGTGATCAAGCCAACACGCTGCAGATGCGCTTCGACGAAGCCTGGGCCAACGAGTGCGCGCGAGCTCAACGCAAGTCGACCAAGCCGCGCTTTGCCGTTGCTCTCTGGAACACGACCAAGGACACAATGGTACTGGCTGTCGTCATGATCGTCTTGCACGCCGCGTGTCTGCTCATACAACCACTGTTCATCAAAGCCATTATCGCGCACCTCGAGGATGAGGAGGGCACGTTTGGCATCGACTCGGGCTACGGGCTTGCGCTCTTGCTAGCAGCGACGGCGTTGATTGGAACGACAGCCGTCAACTTCAGCGCGTTTCTCACGTCTCGTGCTGGGAGCAACGCTCGTATGATCGTCGTAAACGCCGTCTATCAAAAAGTTTTGCGACTCTCAGCCACTGTACGGCGCTCTATGAACACCGGCGAGATCATCACATTGGCGAGTGTGGACAGCGAGCGACTTCTTGAAGCCTACGTGATCGGCCTCTGGTTGATTATATCGCCCGTCCTCTTGGTTGTCGTCTGCATTCTCTTGGGCTGGCAGATGAACGTCTACGTGGGTCTCGCAGGTGCTGGCGGCGTGGCCTTGATCTTGACTCAGGTCTTATCCACTGCACGATCTGTCGGTCAATACCGCCGACGAATCGCTGCTCTGAGCGCCGAACGTGTGAAACTGACCAGTGAAGTGCTTCAGGGTATTCGAGCAATCAAGTTCTACGGTTGGGAAGTGGCGATTCAGCAACAGATCCAGCAAGCACGTGTGCGCGAAGTGGTGCTTTTGCGCAAGTACAACTTCATGCGTTTGTACAACTCGGTGCTTTTGATGTTCGCCCCGATGGCCATCAATGCGGTTTGCTTCATGGTGTTGGTGCTGCTTGGTCACGAAATTAATGTCACGACGACTTTCGCCGTGTTGGCGCTGACGAATGCAACGCGCTTGCCCTTCTCAGTCTTGGCCAACTCGTCCGTCTATGTATCGGAGGCTATGACCTCAACCACGCGTGTGGGAAACTTCTTGCAAGCTGGTGAAGTCCAAAAGGTAGAGGAAGATGACACAACTGGCGGTCCATCTTGTGAGTTATCGCTGCGCGATGCATCGTTTCAGTGGGTCGAAGACGCACCGACGCCAACAATCGATCGCATCTCCTTTTCGATCGTTCCTGGCACACTTACCATCATCGTCGGCAAGGTTGGTAGCGGGAAATCCAGTCTTGTGAATGCCATTCTTGGTGAAATGCTGCAGACGAAGGGTGAGCGCGTTGTCCGAGGCGATTTAGCATACGCCAGTCAGCAACCGTGGATCCAGCACCAGTCACTTCGTGAGAACATCCTCTTTGGTGAGACTTACGAGGCTGAGCACTACGAGCGTGTCTTGATGGCGTGTCAGCTACTTCCTGATCTGGAGATGCTTGAACACGGTGACAAGACGGAAATTGGAGAGCGTGGTATCAACCTCAGCGGCGGACAGAAAGCACGTGTGAGCATCGCACGCGCAATGTATCGCGTCCGCCACTGCGATTTTTTGATTCTCGATGATCCTCTCAGTGCGCTAGATGTGCATGTCGCGAATGCGGTTTTCGCTCACGGTGTGAATGGGATCGCCGCCGCTAAGACTCGACTTTTGGTACTCAACTCTCACTACCACTTGCTGCCAGCAGCGGGTCGCATTCTTGTCATGGAAGACGGGAGTATTTCTGGTGATGGGACGTTGGAAGAGCTGAGTCACAAGTTCCCGTTCCTGGTATCCAGTTCAACTAACAGCGAGAACAAACACGGCGATGCGGCAGCAAACACGACGAAGAATCCTTCTCTTGCAGTTGCTCAAGACGAAGAAGACACACAAGACGATAAGAAGCCCGCGAAACTCATGGTGGAGGAAGATCGTGCAGTCGGATCGGTTAACAAGAAAACCTACGCCAAATACTTGGCTAGCAGCGGCTGGAGTGTTGCCATAGTAACGGCTCTTTTGGTCTTGTTGTTCACCCTGGTTCAAGTCGTTATTTTCTTTTGCGATTGGTTTGTCAGTCGGTGGAGCAAAGGCGTCTACCAGCTCAGTGAGTACCAGTCAATGGGCATCTACCTCGGCCTCATTGGCCTTTCCGCCGTGTTGACTCTTGGTCGTGGTATTCTCTTCACGGAAATGGGCGTTCGATGCTCTGAGAAGATTCACGCCACGTATATTCGCAAGGTATTGCTTGCCCCAGTCACCACCTTCTTCGACGTGACCCCTGTTGGACGCATCCTCAATCGCTTCTCCCGTGATCTCGACCAAGTGGACAGCCCTCTTCCGTACTACGCGCTCATGATGCTCACAATCTGGTTCCAGATGGGAGCCGCATTCATCATCTGTGCAGTTTCAACACCTTTTGTGTTGATACTCTACGTTCCTCTCACTGGCGCGTTCTTTTACGTCACTCGGTTCTTTCAGCGGTCAGCTCGTGAACTCAAGCGTCTTGACAGCATCAGTCGATCGCCATTCTTGAACTTGGTATCGGAAACCGTCCACGGGATTGACACGATCCGATCCTATGGACGTACCGACGACTTCTCACGGAAGTGTCGAGAGCTCCTTGACGAGAACGGAAAATGCTATTTCGCCTTCGCAACGTCGACTCGATGGTTCGCTATGCGCACCGACTGGCTTGTATCGACGATTCTTGGAGTCGTTGCGATCCTCATCATCGCGACTAGATCCAGCGTCGGTCAAGTGGCTGCAGGTCTTGGCTTGACATACGCGGCGCAACTCACTTCCATCTTCCAACGGGTCATCTTCCAGGCGACTCAAGTGGAGAGCTACATGACGTGTTTTGAACGAATCTCGTACTTTGACACACTTGAGAAAGAGGGCGAGGCGCTGCGACCAGCCAAGGTCAATCCCCAATGGCCACAAACAGGAGCGATCACATTCGAAAACGTCTCCATGCGCTACCGTCCAGAACTCGACCTTGTCCTTCAAGATGTGAGCTTCACTTTGCTCAGTGGCGAGAAAATGGGTGTTTGCGGGCGTACAGGATCCGGCAAGTCGTCTCTCATGAGTGTGCTCTTCCGTCTCGTCGAGTGTGCCAATGGCCGTGTGCTGATCGATGGAGTGGATATCGCTTCAATGCCTGTGCAGGCTCTGCGAGCCAAACTCACGATCATCCCGCAAGATCCGATGCTCTTCAGTGGTTCACTTCGGTTGAATCTGGACCCTTTCCAAGAACGCGAAGATGCAGAACTCTGGGAAGTCCTCCGGAAGGTGCACTTGTTTGATGTCGTGAAGCGCTGGGGTCAAGGGCTGGATTTCCAAGTGGCTGAGAAAGGTGACAACATCTCGGTGGGTCAGCGCCAGCTGCTGTGTATCGCACGCGCACTTGTTCGCCAGAGCAAGGTGGTTGTGATGGACGAAGCCACGGCCAATGTTGATCAGGAATCGGACAAGCTCATTCAGCAGACTGTTCGTGAGAGCTTCGCTGGTAACGACACGACGGTTCTCACCATCGCACACCGACTCGAGACGATCATGCACAGTGACAAGATCCTAGTTCTTGACGCCGGTCGTGTCAAAGAGTTCGACTCTCCGCAGGCCTTGCTACTCAAGACGGATGGCATCTACCGCTCGCTTGTCGAATCGAGCCGCTCGGCCGCATACGAATAGAAGTAGGACAGAATGACCGTAACCGGTTTGGATCTTAATAGACGCTCATGACCTTTCACCTCGCACTTCGTACCTTTATGTGAGCCATCGCGACTTTTCGAGTCCTTGATCGCTCTTCCTTGTTTCCTCACAGCCACAACGTGTCCTCATTGGCATGAGTTCTCCGTCGTCTGCGCGTATCAATCCCAGTACCACCAAGATCACGCGCAACACCAAGCGGGACATCAATGCGTCTCGTTCCCGCGCGTTCGGTGCGTCCGCTGTCTCCAACTCGAGTCGTCAGGTCGCAGGAACAGGCGGAGGAGCGGGACGATCGTCGGCGCGGGTCTACTTAGATGGGGTGGATGTGACGCCGCAGTCGCTCTTGGTGAGTCGGATCAAGCCTTCGTCATCGCATGATCAAAGAAGCCACAACAAGGGCACCAAAGGAAAGACTCGCTCATCAAAACTGGGTGGAGGGAACTCGGTTATGGGGGCAAGCGTGATCTTGAGTCAAGATCATCTCTCGTCTTCATCAATCGACGACTCGTCGGATGGCGACCCAGCATCAAGTGCGAATATTCACACACAGCCTAGCAAGGGATCGAATCAACGCGAGAGCGCAAGACCACCGGCGAAAGCCACTCCGTCGTCGAACGCTCCACAGCAGCCATCTTCGGGTGCGACTCCAACAAGTTTGGCAACTTCAGTAGCAGCAACTGGCCCAGAGGATGAGGAAGACGGAAATGGTGCTCTCAGCAATGCTGCTACTGTGACGAGCAAACCGTTGAGCGACGTTGCCGCGCCTGGTTCATCCCGTGTCGTCACAGAAGTGACACCAAAAACGGAGCGGAAAGCTCGCCGACTTGTGACTATCGAACTCACCGAGACGTCGACGGAGATGCTGTTTGAGTTGAAGAGCGTTTGCGTGGCACAAGATGCGACGTATCATCAAGCGATCACAGCTCGTAACAAGCAGTACCTTGAGATGTGTGCTGGGAAGAAAGGCAGCGACAAGTTCGTGGAAGGACGATCACAGACTCTACAACTCGCTCAAAAGTCGAAAGAGGTCATGACAGCACCCCCTGCGACGCGTGACTCAGCGTGTACGGCTACGGACTGGGACATTTTTGATTGTACGCGGATTGACGACGAGAACGCCAACGACCATGAGGACAACAACGCGATCGATGCCAGCTCAGTAGCACAGGGCAAGCCAAAAGCCCCAGGAGAAGCAGAGAATGGCGAAGTGGTGCTTAAACAGCAGGTACACGAAATCGTTGACGCAACAATGGCATCGCCGGGATGTGTCTTGGATGTGGACGGAGACATTGTTGCTGACCTCAGGGCTCGACAGCACGCCTTGCGTCATGCCCGAAAGCAAAAGCATGGCGTGGGCAACTCCACCACCTTGAGTAACAGCCAGAAGTCGCGTATCTTCCACAGCAACACCAACCAGTCGGCGCAAGACATCGGGCGATCTACAGCAAATGCGTTGGGAGGCGGCAACTCGGGCGCGTCCATGACGTCTCCGTCGCAGAGTAGCGCCAACGTATCGTTTGGTGCTTCTCAAGATGTCATCAACACACTGGGAGGCGGAGAGGACAGCTCCAACAGCGCTCAAAACAGCCAGATTGGTCTGAACAGCACGTCGCAAGTGATGAGTGGGGGAAACGAGAGCGCCGACGCAAAACAAAGTGCGTATGCTCGTGCCAACACCAACGTTGATCTTGGAGAGACGATCGCCCATCAACGCACTTCCAAGGTCCTGGCCTCGAGTTCACTCCTCAAAGTCGTCAGCGTTGTGGAACGCGCGGTTCAGCAGAACGTGTATCACCATCAGCATGTGCTCTATCGAAACTTCCCAGCGTTGACACCCGCCAGTAGTGCGACTGAAAGTTCGCGAAAGGACAAGCACCACGCTGCTGATCGCGACTGGCGCTCCACAATTGGACTGCTAAGCCCACCAGTAGCTGCGTCGGCGCCCGTAGTTCCTCCGATTGCCAATCTCGGAAGTTCTGGACTTGGTTTGACCGGAAGACACGAGGCAACAAGTCGACACGAGCTCGAGAAGCTGTGGACGTTCGAATGCGAGTTGACACGAGGACGGACGGTGTCATGTCTTGTCTGGAATACAGTGAACAAAGACCTTCTTGCTGTTTCGTACACTTGTGCAGCAGAACGACCGGAATGTCCGTCACTCGCGGCGATCGGGGTGTCGAATACTGGAGCCGCACCATCGTCACCCATTGCTGGTAACGGTCCAAGTTCATTTCCTGGTGGGTCTGGCGCACCGCTGGGTAATGGAGGCGTAGTCGCAACTACTGAAACTGATGGCGGCGATGGGCTCATTTTGTTCTGGTCGCTGAAGAATCCAGAGTTTCCTGAGCGCATCTACAACCTGAATGTTGGGGTCACCTCAATCGACTTTAGTCACACTCATCCGTACCTCCTCGCAGTTGGATTTGCAGACGGTGTGGTCGCGATCTACGATACGCGCAAGGATGACTTCCAATCTAACAACCAGGATCCGACAAAGTCAACCCCTCCGACGACAAGTGGACCACCCAGTCGACCACCCAGTGCTTCTTCTGACCCAACGTCAAAGCCGCGGCGACTCCACGTACCCGTGCCGATCGCGACAAGCGAAACATCAACAGGGAAACACCTGGACGCAGTATGGCAGGTGAAATGGATTAGCAAGGGTTCCGATCGCGGGGAGAACGTAGTGAGCATCTCTAGCGACGGAAGAGTTACCGAGTGGAGCATGAAGAAAGGTTTGAGCTTCAGTGACTTGATGACGTTGAAGCGAGTATCAAATCCGCTACTGGGGTCGGATTCGCGAGCTGACGGTGTCATATCCCGACAAGCAAGCGGTCACTGCATCGATTTCGCGAAACACGATCCGTCGGTGTACTACGTTGGGACAGAAGATGGGGTGATACACAAGTGTTCCGTGTCATACAACGAGCAGTACCTGCAGACGTATTACGGACATACAGGCCCCGTGTACCAGCTTCTCGTCTCGCCTTTCTCGCCGGATTTATTTCTCTCTTGTTCGGCAGACTGGAATGTCAAGCTGTGGCATCAAGTCGAGCAGAAAGAGATGATGAACTTTCGTTCAGTGAATCTGCAGCACGCCGTCACGGGGATCACGTGGTGTCCGAGTGATGCTACGATCTTTGGAGCTGTCACTGAAGATGGCCGGATTGAGATCTGGGATCTCGAACACTCCAGTCTCGATCCGATCATCACGCACTTCCCTAAGAAATATGCCCCAGTTTCAGTTCCAACGGCGACACCACCCGCGACAACAAATGCTTTAGGTGCACAAGACCTCCTGGATGAATTTGCTGGAATTCCCGCAAGACCTGGCGCCGGGTCCACACTCGAAGCGCAACCGCAGGCACCCCGTGAAATCCCCTTGGAGTGCTCAAACATCGCATTTGCGCCAACAGCACCCGTCATTGTTGTCGGTGACTCAACTGGAGATGTCACTGTTTACCGAGTGCAGGTTCTGGCGGGACGGACGTGACAATAATCCGGAGCACACAAGCGTAGAAGATCAGATCGCTCGTCTGCATCGTGCGCTGAATCCGAACAAGCACGACTAGATGATGCGACCCATACAAATTGAATTGGCTGGATTTTTGTCTTCAGATTCTGGTTGTTGTTGGATCAGTATAAATAACAACGATACGTTCGCAGCTTGTTGATAACGGACTGGAAGGAATGCGGGCAGGGAAAAGAGCCGAAAATCGTGTCGATGGCGAGCTTGGTCGATATTTGGGATTGCTAACGCACAAGCATCTCACGGGTGACGACTTTTATCAGGCTTTTGCAGAGCTTGATGGCCAGAATCGAGGCAGCATATCCTCCCGCAGGTAGGCTTCTGCTCTGAAGTGATGACAATCAGCGACTTGCGACGACTGACTGCGACACTTTCGTAATGTCAGTCGTGTGATCGATGTGCTCTGTGATGTCATTGCCCCTAGGCACCAAAGTAAGATCGACTTCGATCTTCTGCTTGCTGCATATCAAACAAAAAGCAGTCGATTCGACTACACGGCGTTCTGCAATGCCTTCGACCGCTGCCGAGAGGAGGGAATTGCACAAACAGATATGGTCCGAGATGGATCACCCATGAAAACCCAAATAACGATCAAAAGTCCACAGAAGCGGACAAATTGGTTGCTCGAGAATCACAACGGCGGCATACGAACCATGAGTGACGCAGACTCTCGCACACACCCGTCGATTCGAGTGGACCCCCGACTGGAAGCTCAGCGTTCCCTCACCCAGAGTATTCGGCGTAAGCTTTTACACGGAGTCATCGGAGCTCGGTTCAAAGGGTATCTTGGTATTGAAGAAGCGTTGTTCCACTTGGATGAGAACGGCGATGGATACGTCGATGAAAGCGACTTCGAACAGCATATTATGTCACGACTGAGAAAACCTCTGACTAAACAAGAAGTCGATTTCTTGATGTCAAGCGCAGGATTACGGACGGCATCGGGTGAACCACGCCCTGTGGTCGACTACGAACACATCGCCACTTTGTGCCAGCTGGATAGTGATGCTTCAACTGATGGATCCGACGAGGAAGGAGAACAGTCGCCATCTATGCACAGGCATCAAGCAACATCGCAGCTTGGAGCAGATTTTCTCGCGGCTGAAAAACGCATGAAAGCTTTCTTGACAATGGCGAAGAATACTGATGTTACCAATGGTGACACGCCTCGGTCCACTATTACCGGAGCTGAGCAGTTTCTCGAGCTAGCCGAGGCGATGGATCAAAAGAAAACGGGGTATTTGCGCGAACAAGGTGATGGCAAAACGAACACTGGTTGCTGACTTCGAGTTTCAGCTGACTGACGGTGGTGATATGGTAGACTTTCACAAGATTCAGCTCCAATGCGGACTTGGTATCTCAGCTGAGTTGTTGAGATCGATGTTATCCCGATTTCCTCGTAGCACCGATTCCACGATCAGCTACGGCGCATTTCTTAAGTGAGTGGGTCTCCCATTCTGCATCTGATGACACCGTAATATTTGAATGCTAATGTGCTATCGGCGCAGCCGATATGGGCAAAATCCGCAACTCGCTCGTGCTCGCCGCCAGCTCAAACGATATTTATTGACATTGCTGGAGCGAATCCCATCAACAACTTCGGCTTCAGAGTGGTTGGATTACTTGAGTCAGCGCTTCACGACTGTCGATCAACGGCTACATCGACAAGCACAAGGTGACATCCCGTCAGATGGTGGGTACACGATCGTTCCACCTCGCCACTTGCCAATCCACTGACATTGATATCCTTCGCAGCCTTTTTGAAGGCTCTTTGCGCGAGATCTGGTCCCACTAAGCTTGCTCTTCCAGATGCCACTGAAGCCTTGAACCTCTTCCTTCGTGTCTCGACGTCAAGTTCCCACGATGCTGTGCATTACGCCACCTTCCTTCGCATTCTGCAGGAGTGCAACAGCCGACCCGTGACGACAAAATCCACTTCAACCCAGCCTGTTCTTCCTCCATGCGATTTAAACGCGGCTTCGTCCGACTTTCCGATCACCAACGTGGCCGACTACCTCATCTCCCACGCGACAACAGAGGAGCGAGAGAACTTTGAGGGCCTGATGGACGCGCTGCACAAGTTCCAGCAGAGCATCACCAAGCGCACGATCAATGCAACGCCATCTTCGACTTCAGCCGACGGTCCCATGACGAGCTCGACCGACTCTCAGCCCGATACAACGAAGGAGGGCGACGCGGTGTCTACCAAGCAGACGGACGCCACATCCAGACGCGCGGCAGGCGACATGCAGCCCATCGAAAACGGCATCGTCGTCGCCCTCGGAGGCAACCTCCTTGTCCGTGTGCAGTTCACCACGACCACCACTCTGACGGCAACATGAGTGCGAACTTAGTAATCCGCACTTAGTCCTGAAGTAAGTTTCGCGACCTGGTTTTCTTTTCTTTCTTTTTCGCCGCGGAAATATTCTCCGGCCCCAAAACATCATCAGGACGAGGGGTCACCCCTACAGGGAAGGTCTTGACTTGTAGGAACTGGAAGAACAGTTGTTGGCGGGAATGTCATCTCGCCTCCTCACCAACATTCCTCGCGTGTTGATACCCGTTTTGGCCAGTGCGGCCTTTTGCATTATCAACGGCAACATCTGCGTCCGAAAACGCACCAATCAGAGCGAGGAATCGGCCACGCCCACCTTCTCCATCTTTCCTCGCGCGCCAAACACCACCTTCTCAATCGTTCAGTTCGTCTTTTGCCGACCCACTCACTTACCAAGCGCGTCCATCAACCAACAAGGCGGCGTCCGGCATCCAACAAAGCGTCCATCAACCAACAGTCTCTCGAACCAACAAACGCAACCAACAGACGCATTTTCATGGTCAACCCGGCTCGCAACAAGAGTACGTGTCAGTTGCGTCTCGAAGCCCGGTCTCTGGCCTACCAACAAAAGCGGCAAGAACCACCACAAGCGGACGACATCCAACGACGCATCCAACGCGCGACGGAAACCCGCATTGGCCACCAACGGCAACGTAAAGCGCGCGCCCACGCTCGAGTGCTGCACGCCAAGCGCGTGGCGGCCGAGATCCACGCGCAGCGACGCGAAGCACTCACGCAGTCGCGACTGGCCGTGCGCGAGAAGGTCGAAGTGGCGGACCAGCGTCGACGCGAGCAGCTGGAGAAGCTCCAGGAGATCTGCAAGCGACGGGTGGAGCAAGTGCTGGAGAAGGTCGAAGGCGTGAAGGAAGTGCAACGCTATCGCGAAGAACGCCAGCGACGTTTGCTCGAGGATCAGCAATTGGAAGCCGCCCGGCGACGTGAAGAGCAGACGCAGAAGATGGTGCAGCGGCTCTCGCAGCGCTGGCAATGCGTCGAGAGCGTCAAGGATCGAGTGCAGCGCGTCAAGTTCATCCAGCGATGGTACCGACGTCATGTGGACGCCCGTAAGGCTACTGTCAAAGTGCAGGCGGTCAAGGCGCACATTGAGCGTCTCGTGGCCAGTTGGGACAAGATCGGCAAGACGAACTTCGAAGAAAGCATGATGGTCATGCAGGACCGTGACCTTGCGCGTGCGGCCCAGTACGTTATGCGTGTGCTTTTGCCATCAGCTGCCTCGGGTGACCAGTCTCCATCGCCGAAGAATGCGAGTCCGCGTTCCAAGGGCGCTTCGTTCCGTGTCTTGCTCATGGTGGGTATGCTTGCTGCCCATCCGAATGAGATCATGGAAAACAACCAGTGTCCCCGATTGGTGTTCGGCTCCAAGTCTGTTTTGCGCGATATGGAGTGCATCCTTGTGCGTCTTGAAGAAGGTGAGCAGAACCCACGCGCTTTGAAGTCTTCTGTGGCGCAGTTGGAGGCTCGCTTTGCATTCTACTTCGATATGTTCTCACTGTGGAAGGACCGCGATGCCGAGCGTTTGGCCGCGGAAATGCTGCGTGGTTACCACGATATCTACCGCACGAAGGTGCATTACGCGGCGAAGGATGTGAACCTCGACGGTGACGGTATGCACCAGCTGATCCATCAGACGGAGAAGCAACTTGCCCAGCTACGCAGTGCCCTTGCACAAGTCATCGGTAAAGATGAAGCTGTCGCACGAATCAAGGCCGTGGAGGCAAGTGTTGATGAGAGCAGCGCTCCGTTTGAGATGGAGCGTGAGGCAGAGCCTTCGCCTGAGAAACCCAAGACACGGTCGAGTCCGCAGAAGCCAACGACCAATGGGGTTAGTGTCCCAATTCAACGATCTAGCCAAGCGGAGACAGCTCAACCACCTGCGCAAGTGGAGTCTTTCCTCTCCGATGAGAAACTCGTTCATGAACTCATCTTGAACCCAGACTTTCGCATTCCTACGCAGGGTGCTAACAGCGGCTCCCTGGCTTCACGTATTCGCGACAACATGCTCAAGGCATATTGGGACCAAGCGGTGGCTGCGAACGATCCAAAGATGCTCCTCCAGAATCTGGAGGAGCTTCGTGCCTTGTTCACCTCCGCTGTCAAGGCCCGAGCAGACTTGGTTGGAGAAATCAATGATGCGCTTCATCCTGCAGCCATGCAAGATCTTTTCAGCAACGCCAGTGATCATTTCGCCGAGATAAAGGGCCGATGCGGGCACATCCTCCAGGTCATCCTTCGCGCAGAGGCACCGGCGCGTGCAGAGTCCACTCACGACTTTGTTGCCGCATTTGATTCCGCTTTTCGTGAACTCGTGAGCCAAGAATCGTCGGATGTGTCTCGTCCTGTCCGTATTTTGGTGGATTTCCTTGCTTTTGCATTGAAAAAAGTGGAAGAGATCCGAACGGACATGCTGAACGTGCATCTCGGGATGCTTTCGACTTACCTGTCCCGTCATGGCACTGCGTATGAGCAAAAGAAGTTCAACGAGAAGGTGTCTTCCGGTGTGCAGCTACCGATGACGAGCCAGTGGATTGCTACCGAGCTTGAGCGTCAGTGGGCCAAGATGTCCAGTGAAGAACGCAGTCGATTGGTCCAGGGCGATACACCAGCTGTCCGAATGTCTCTTCGCTCGAGCATGATGGCACTCATTGTCAGCTATGTCGATGGTAAAGCTGGGGTTTGGCCTGAATTGTTTGTCATGGACGCTGAGCGTATTCGCTCTTATCGAGACTCGATGGATCGCATGACTGTCGTCTGTAGTCTGCTTGTCGTGGTACAGGACTATCTAGCTCGCCGGCGTTTCGTTGTGCCTCGCGATTTCTTTGGTCTACTTGCTAAGGATCTTGGTGATCTTCTTCGATCTGCTGGTGTCTCCGGAAGCCACTTGATTGCCCGTGTCATGAACGAGATCAAGCAATCGCAGACCTCCCATGGAATCAACGTTGAAGATGACCCGGAGTTTGTTGCTTTAGAGCAGCGTCTCCAATCCACGTTTCAGTCAGGCAGTCCTGTGTTTGGATTGTTTTTCTCGCGTGTGGTTGGCGCAGTGGAATCGGTCGCACTCCACGAACGCAGCCAATGGGAGATGCATGCCTCTTTGGCCCCATTCGAGAATGAGCTCCGGGCACTGGCTATCTCCGTCCAGAAACTGTTCAAGCACAATGAAGTCGTTCATGCCTCGTTCTACAACGCAGCGATCAAGAATGCTATCGCCAATTTTCAGCAAGCCAGTCAGCTAGACTAGGCGATGGCTGTTGAAGAACTAGCTTTTAAATGGATCTGATTTATTTCCTCTGTCCACTATCGGTGTCAGACCTATCGCATCTACTTGACCATTGTGCCTGCCGCTCCGAGACTTGGCGCAGTGTTCTCGGCCGTGGAAATGTTGTACAGCAACTGCGCGAGCCATCGCGACGTCGTGGGATCGTCCTTAAGCGCTTCATCGAACGAGTGATTCCGCAATGCCTCAGGCAGACACTGCCGCAACGCATCCTTAGCCCTGTTCGGGATACAACGCGTAATGTCAAGGATTATCTTGAGCAAATGGATATAACGTGACTTACCGAGGGTTGTCCGAAAGACGCAGGTAGCAGCGGATGATGTGCTTGAGCAGACGTGGGGCAGGAGCCTCAACGAGGACCGTGACCATCTTGCTGAGCACCGTACCGACCGCGTAAAAGCGCTCCGGCGTGTGGCAGATGTACGACAATCCCATCTCGTCGAGCAAGATCTTCTGCACAATGAACGTGGCGACTGTCTTGGAGAGCTCGCTGCCGGCTTCCATGATACGCAGGCACAAGGGGATGATCTCGGTCTGAAGGAGGAAGTTGATTACATCGGAGTCGTCGATCTTGACGAGTGCACCGATGACTCCAAGACTCGTGAGTCGCAGGTACTCGAACGGACGGTTCTTGCTCACCGTGTTGAGGAACGGATACAGGTACAACGGGATATGGGCTACAAGCATGACACGTCACTACTCCACCCACTAAGACCATGATGGACAATCCGTACCATTGAGGAAATGCGTGCGGGTTTCCGAGTGCGAGGCCACACACTGGAGCAACGCGAGGGCGTTGCAGACGCGGTTGGAGGCGTGGGCTGTGAGCTGCGGCGGCGACAGGAGCGGGTAGATGGAAACGATCTCCTGCAAGAGCGCGGCGACGGTGCCGAACGAGTGCCAGAGGATGGGCGCGAGCTCAGGGAACTCCTCGCGCTTCTTGCTGAGCTCCAGCAGCGCCGTCTCGCGCTGCTCGGGGGACGACAGCTCGAGAACGAGCGCGTAGAGCTGGTCCGGGCCTTCCATCACGCTTGCTCGTCTCGGATGGTCTCCTTCTTGGGCGACCAGCTCCTCAAAATTGCGACTTTCAAGATTAGAATCCTATCATTTACTAGAATAGACTCTATGTTCTCTTATATACCATATTAGACCCTTTGTTTATTTAAACTACATATTGGATCGGTGATACCGGTATTTCCAGGTTGTCAACTTCAAGTGCCCGTTGGAACATTGGATAGAACTAATAACCCCAATCAATATAAGACCAATAGAGGTCGACGTTGAAAAAACCAAAGCCCGTTGGAACATTCGTCGCGTGGACATTACGCAGAATGGGGACGAAGACGATTTTGCTGCCGCTTACCAAGCACACGACGCTCACGGCGCAGATACTGACTATCGCGTCGAAGAGAGGGAGTCGCGACGTGTCGTTTCGTATCGCGCGCGCCGCTGACGCTTCTGTGCCCGACCAGTTAGCGGTCGACGCAGTTCGAACCAAATCGCCATGGTTGATCCCTGAACGCAGCGATTACGTCGTGGATTTCACCAAGACCAAGGACCTGAGCAAGACAATGGAAGGCTGTGATGGTGTTGTCCTTGCTAGTGGCCATGACGACCCACTGCTCGTGGAAAACGAGCTTAACGTGCTCGAAAGCGCGCATGCGAGTGGTGTCCAAGACATCCTCAAGGTATCATGTGCGGAAGGCCTCGTCGGGGCCAACTCTTCGGTGGGGTTCGGCCAGCAGCACTGGATGGTCGAGCAGCGCCTATTGGAGCTGGGATTTGCTGGCAACGTGCGGATCCTCCGTCCGTCGACGTTGATGGACGTATTTCTCCGTGGAAAGCTCTTCGAGATGATCTGTGGCCGCTCTCTCTCCGTCTCCGTCAAACGCGGTTGCGTCGCCTTCGTGCACCCGACTGACGTCGTCGATGTAATCAACAAGCTGTTAGCTCAGTCAACTCCAGGGGGATCCACAACGACGCATGCGTTGACTGGTCCGGAGGCGCTCTCGTTCCAGCAAGTTGCGCAACAACTCAGTCAAGGGATCCATGACCAAGTCACGTACTCGTACTTTCCCTTGTGGGCTGTACAGCCATCCATGTGGATCCGAGGTGAGCGTCCAGAGGCAATTGCCAGTGAAATCACCCTTGCTCGAGCACGGGAAAGCGGCTTTGAGGCGAGCGTGACTTCCGACATCCAAGAGCTACTCGGTCGTCCTCCGCGAACTTTTCAGGAGTTTGTGAAGGAACATCACGAATCATGGCCATTGCAAGCGTTCAAATAACGGGTTTTGCATGAATTGGTACAAGAATTAAGTCGGTTTCATCGCTAATTCTCAGCATTGATCAGTATGACTCGCATTGAGGGTATTGTCAGCCATCTTGAGAAATCTCTATTGGTAACGGCGATCTCGATGTGACTCTATTGAGGCAGTGAGGCTGTACGAGCGATAAGCTCGCGTGTTCTGACGAGTGAACTTGCAGGATTCCTGGCCGAAGGTACTAGTGGCCTTGTCCTTCATGGTGACTCTGCTCTCGAAACGATCGGTTGTGCGGCACTCGACTGATCACAGGCACATGTTCATTCCCAATAGATCTTCCATGAGTCGGTTCTCTAGCATCTGGCGATGGATACTCGAATATACGGGAGCGGATTGCATGAGAAAATTGCTGAGGATGCCAAGTCCTTGACGCCGCGCACTCGTAGGCATTTTCTGATCGAAAATATGCGGTGTCGATACATAGTACATTCGAAGCAGCGTCGCGGGTTGATCGCCTGAGATGTTTGCCGATTCCAGCACGTGCCATTGCCGAGTGCGAGTAAAGAGGCCATCGATGGGCTTGTCGTTGATCTGCATCGGGTCCATCAGGGCATGTGTGAGGATCACGACACGATCACGCGCGTAGAAGAACTGATGGATGAGCTTGGCGCGGAAATGGCCAGTGACCTTGGGGAAGTCCAGTAAAGCCTCAAAGACTCGACGAACTGTCTTATCTCCAGTTTGTATATCCTAGAAATACCGGACGTGAGGTAAGTGTTTGGGTGGTAAGAGCCACACGACTCACCTCGTGGACACGAAGGAGATACTCACTACTTACCTCATGGACCATGGTTTTATGAGGGGTCGTATGTCGTGTCAGGAGGTTCCACAGCGCCTTGGCACTCGCCTGGCAATCCGCAGGAAGCATGCGCGCCTCCATTGCTTCAACTACAATGCCATCTCGCTTGTCTGTGTGACACTCCGTTTTCTGTAGCACTTCGCCAGCTACCACGTCCTGGAATCTGGCATCCATGACGACACGATCAACTTGTCCGAGCATTTCCAAAACCGTTTTCTGCATGTCCAGTTCAATGGATGCAGTGTCCAATGGACTTGGCTTCCCACAGGCACGAAGTCCTCGCTTCGGCACCGCAGGCAGCTTCCACGAAAGAAGCTACAAGACGGCCAGAGTGAATATTAGCGGTTGACAATACGCCGAACTTGTCGATGGCCTTACCTCAACCGTACTGCGATTCTTCACCACCTGGCGCTCGAGGCTCTTCATCAAGCGGATCTGTTCGTCCAGCATCACACGCAGCTTGGCGTTCTCGGCCTCGGAGCGCTGACGTTGGTCCATCTGCGTTTCAGCAATGCCTTGCCACATCCTCTCCAGCGGAGACGCGTCCTTGAGACACAAGTGTTTCCTTGTCTGCGGTTTCCCCGCCAGCGACCGAAGCTCACTCTCGAGTTCTCGAACAGTTTCGCGAAGCTGCTCCAGCTCAAGCCGCTTCGGTCTCTTCCTTGCACATGGCCGAGTTTTGGAAGACTCTGGAGACCCCGAGGACGTCGCCGATCCGCGCGAAGAAAGGGTTTTCTCATCCGAGTCGCTCTGAAAGGTGGAACTGACCGTCTTCGCGTCGTCTGCGGAAGACAGAGAGGGATACAAGACGGCGTCGGACGACGTGAGCGATGGGAAGGCGTCCACGTAGGCCAGTGTGGCAGCCAATGTCGCGTCTACGTCGCCGTCAAAGAGCTCCAAGTCCTCGAACATGAGTGATGAGCTCTCCATTCTGACTCTGCCGACGCACAACTAACCCACAGACTAATCGTTTTTATGGGCTAGTTAGCTTAGATTCGTAAATTACATTAAGTAGCCATTTCAGAAACGAAAATATCCCGAAAGAGCAGCCATAGACAAAATGAGCAGCATGGTGTGGAGCGACCTCGACCTCTTCTTCGCGGGCGATGCCGACGGCTACGAGGCTCTGGTGGCAACGCTTGCGACTGTGGATGATGCTGAAGGAGACGCGTACGTTATGGACATATGCGCGCGCTCGGACGAGGCTGAGATCGCGACGTCGACGGCGGACTGCCGAGGTCCGACTCGGACAGCGATTCGCTACTGTCCCCTTCCTCGCCTATGTCCACGCTGACGCTTGATGGGCCTTTTGGCGCCTTGAAGCTCAACTCCGCTAGTAATAAGGCGTC
Organism: Pythium oligandrum; assembly: GCA_020085045.1. NCBI lineage: Eukaryota > Oomycota > Peronosporomycetes > Pythiales > Pythiaceae > Pythium > Pythium oligandrum. Next base: position 72,964 of record JAHRIK010000042.1, read on the forward strand.
TCGTCAGCCAAAGAAGCGTATTCGGAAGTGGATGAACGCCCCACGCGACGAACTGATCCAACTTCGAACTGCTGTGGCGCAACTGAAATACGAGCTCCAGGCATTGAGAGATGACATGCCATCACGAGAAGCGAAGAAAGACCCGATGAATGTGCTCTGGCAGCGGATCGCTCACCGACAGCTGAAGGAGCGCGAGCACTCCGTTCGAGAGAACGCGACACTGCGGAGTCGGCTGGCGGAGCAGATCCGTACGATCAAGAGTCTCGAACGTTTGGTGCTGAAACATCAAGATGAAGAGGTGACGGTGGATATGTTTATTGGCTTCCCTCACGTCCTGTACTGATAGACCCTTTGCTAGACAATCGCGTCAGGGCCCGAGAAGCGTTTGCGCAGTACGGCTGCCAAAATCCGCTGGAATGCCCGATTGTCGAAGCAGAGCTCCATCAGTTGGTACTGGACATGTACGGATACGTGGACTATGTTATCCAAGATGAGCGTTTCCGGTCCAACTACATCGATTCGTCACTTCGCACTGCTGAGATTGGTACGGATGGCCTTGGCCGACCATTAGTCGAGGTCTTGGACGGCCGAGTGCTCCCATTTGATTTCCATACCACTGCCGAAGCTTTGTGGGAATTCTGGACAAAAAAACAGGGACCACCGTGCAAACATGGTCGACCTAATATACGTATTTGGTCTGTATTTGATGTCGGGCATTACTAACGGTGCGAGTGTTGTGTTGTAGGAGCTCGAGGTCACAGATAACACAGTTCGACGATTTTGTGACGAAGGTTTGTTTGATATCCGCCAGAAGATCAACGGTCGATTTCGCTTCAAGATAGTCGGTCGTCGATTTGTCGAAGCCGAGCGAGTTGTGTTGACTTGCATTTTGCTTATGGAACCCTTGGAGCTGAATGGAAGGCCAATGTCTGGAGTGTGCATCCGCACACGTGTGTGGAATGTCATTCAACCTGCTGTCGGCGTGAATACAGTAGAACCGCTCACTTGTCGAGAAGTGCTCCAGGTCTCCTCACTAGAGGTGTTTGACGAGTCGGACAATCTTAAAGATCGTCAAGAGGTGTATAGCACTCTCAGCAGCTTCATCGTCAGTGCCCTTCAACTAAAAGGCGATTTGAACCACCAAAGCTCGAGGATCGATTACTCTCCGGTATCAGCAAGCTTACTATACATTAGCGATCACATCTGCGGTTGCACTTGTCAACAGGAGACTAGGAGCAGAGTCTTTGTAACCAGTTAATCTTTCGCATACCTACTCCAGTGAAGTGACGCGAGGCTTTCTACTAGTTAATTCTCCAAGACTTGATTTTGGGACTCGGCTCCCGTTGCTGCATTCCCGATAACGTAGGTTTTCAACATGTGCAGATCTTCTTCTCGATCCGAGATGCTGCCGACAGTATCGAACACTTCGGGGCTTACTAGCTTGTAAACTAGTCGACGGGTTGCTGGGTTTCCGTGAGTATCTGTCGTTCGGTTGATGATATTCCACACTTGTGTCCGCATGTACACGCCATCCGAAGGTCTTCCGTTTAGAAATGTCGGTTGCATCATAATTACGGCTACCGTGACAACGCGATTCGGTTCTGAGAATCGGCGGGTGACTGTCTTAAAAGCAAACCGTGTTCTCTCAGATTCTGTTCGCATTTCACCGTCAAATCGACGTATGAAACTGTCTTGGGTGAGTTCAATGTCCTTGAATACAGCGTCAGTAAATGTGGCAACATTGTATGGTCGTTTAAATGCACGCACCTGCACATCTTTCGCCTCCAATGGGCCGAAGTGACGATGGATCCACATGTCCCAAAGAGCGTTTGCGGTCACGTCAAGTTCGAACGGGAGCTGGCGCGTCTCTAGAACTTCAATCTGGATGCGTCCTTCTTCGTTAGCTCCGAGATCCGCGACATAAAAGGTTGGCGCGAGATCTTGCTCTTGGTACCGGGGATCAGATGCGATTCGGTCCACCTCGTGGTACATGTCCAACACTGTTTGACGCGCCGTTGCTTCGTAAGCAGGGTCATCCAGTGGATTTGATGTGCCGTTTGCCCGCAAGCGTTTGTCAGATCGTGATTCCTACGCCAACAAGAGCTCCTTCGTCATACCAGGCTACAGTACTTATTCGTTGGAACCTGAAACGTACCTCTCCAGTGCTTTGGACTTTAATCAGCATTCGTCCTAAGCTCTTGGCCGTGCGGACATGCTCCTCTAACAGCGCGCGCAACCGTGCATTCTCCCGCACCGACCCTTCTCTTGCTTTCAGTTGTCGATCAGCGATTTGGCTCCACATACTGTCGGTTGTCATGGCGTTTGATTCGGACCCATCCTCTCTTCTCTTCAAACCCGCCAGACGCGCTTCCAAGCCTTCTACAGCCACACGTAATTGCTCCAGCTCTTCCTTGGGTGCGTTCCTCCACTTCCGTTTCTTGGCATTGCGGTTCTTCTTCTCGTTAGTCACGAACTTGTCGCCACCTTCGTGCGTGGGCGATGTCTTGTCATCTTCCTTGGTCAGGTGAACGTGCTCGGATCCACAGCTCTCTATACCAGGGCATGATAAGAAAGCGTCCTCTGCAGACGCTGACCCACTGCTGTCTTCATCTAAGAACGCCAGCGCGGCTATCAGTAGCTCAGTGTCGTCCGCTTCCTCCACGAAAAGCCCGCTGTCACTCTGTTGCGTGCTCATGTTTGTGTCTCTGCTCAGAAGGCCAGCAAACGTCACTCTATGCGAGCTGATTGGATGAAATACGTCTCATCGCACAAGACCACGTGTACTTTGATTCCTAGCTCACATGAACACTAGCGAATCGTTCTAGCAATCGATTCTCCAGCATTTGGTTCAGATGATCTGACTTCCGGACTTCATTTCCCAAGATAAACCTCGTCAGCGTCCGGAGATTCTCGTCACACCCGTCCACACTGGCGTCAAACACTTGCGAAGTTATCAATCGGTACATGAGTCGACGAGTCACCAAGTTCCCTTGCGCATCAGTAGATGGGTACACGATGTTTCAGACCTGAGCACGTGTGTACACGTCATCCATCTGTTTTCCATCAAGGTCGACGAGCTGCATGAGAGCAATTGCTGTCATCACGACACGGTCAGCTTCCACGAACCGACGAACCACGTTTTTCGTAACGACTCGTGCATTTTCCGACTTGGTCTGGAGAACGCCTTCAAATACGCGCGTGACGCCATCTTCCGTAGCATGATGATCCTATAAAAAAATAACTCTGAGTACAGCACCAAGCGGACGCCGAGTCTGATGTACCTACATGAAGCCGTGTCGTCTTCATAAGGCCGTAGCTTCGCTGCATCCACATGGCCCAGAGCGTTTCTGCCGTTGCATCAACGTCAAAAGGCAACACATTGGCCGTGATCACTTCGAACTGAGATCGCCCGAGGCTATCAAGACTGCGCTCTTCGAGTCTTGATGGTAAAACATGGTTGACCGATTGGAATCTAGGATCTGCAATGATTCGATCCACTTCGTGGTACATTTGGAGTACCATTTGCCGCTTTGAGCTTCGGCAGTCGTATCGTATAGAGGATTCATCCTCGCAGCAATCCTTGGGCGTTTGTCTGGTAGGCACAGCATTTCCTACAAGAAGATGCGTGTCAATTTTCCAACACTCCTGCATAATAGTCTCCAAGAGCCACACACTTCGGGCCGTGTCGTCCATTCACAAGTGTTCGTTCGAGATTCTTGATGGTTCGTATATGATCGCCCAGCAATGCTCTCAGCCGTGCATTCTCGCGCACGGCTCCCTCACGCTCCTTCTTCTGCCTGTCAGCAATGCCCTGCCAAATCCCGACCGTTGTGATCATGCTTGATGAGGTCGCTGTTGATTTTGTCTGGCTATGTTTCATCCGCTCCAATTTCGTTTCCAACGTCTTCACGGTTTCTCTCAGCCGCAGTAGTTCCTCTTTCTGAGTGTTCTTCCATACCCGCTTCTTCTTGTTGTCGTTTGATGTCGTTGTGTCAGACACAGATGCATCCTTATCGCCATAGTCCTCGCCCTGGCAGTCACTCGATGCAGTCGTCGAGCCAGTGTCGACGCTCGCATCGTCCACGCCCAGCCACTCCATCAGATCCGCCTCGCCAAGAAGCGCGAGTCCCTCATTTTGCTCGATACTCGCGAGCGCGGCGGCCAGTGCGCCACCGTCATCCGCTTCCACCAGCGATCGATCGACGTCGCTCCACGCACTCATTCAAACCCTAATGGAAAATAGACCACCTTCGAACTAGCTAAGAGTGACAACCCTAACCAATATCAATACACATGGCTGTTCATCCTCGAAGCTGGCTTCAACATCAAGAACAAGTTCGTTCGGAACACAACTTCAGATACCGTGCCAATCATCAGAGACATACACGAAACGAAGCGTCCATTACGCTTGCCTACGCGGAGCCTACTTCAACTGAAGTGACACAAAACGATCGACCAGTCGATTCTCCAGCAATTGGTTGAGCCGCTCTGCTTTTCCAATCTCATTTCCCATTACAAACCTCGTCAACGTCCGAATATTGGCTTCGCAGCCATCAATGCGACGGTCAAAGACGTGCAAAGTAATCAGTCTGTGCATAAGCCGACGAGTCACAGAGTTACCATTCGCGTCGGTGGACGGATAAACCATGTTCCACACTCGGGATCCCGTATACACGCCATCCATAGGGTTCCCATTGACGTTGAGCGGCTGCATCAGCACGATTGCGGTCATCACGACGCGATCGGCTTCCACGAATCGGCGAGCCACATATTTGGCCACAAACCGGGCCTTCTGCGTGCTGGTGTGAACCGCACCTTCGAATTCACGCATAACACTTTCTTCGGTGCCGTGAAGGTACTTTGATACATACAGAATTGGTGTCAGCAAGCGATGCCGCTTGAAATTGAGCGATCATCACCTGCATGCAGGCGAGTCATCTTCAGAGGTCCATACATCTGAAGCATCCACATGGACCAAAATGTTTCTGCCGTCATATCTAGATCGAAAGGCAGTACAGTCGCTTCGAGAACTTCAATCGAGCGTCTTCCCAAATTGTTGATGCCGAGGTCTTCGACCACCAAAGGCAGAGTGTAGTTCTTTGTTCGAAATCTTGTGTCCGTAACGATCCGATCCACTTCACTGTACATATCAAGTGCTGTCTGTCGCATCTGAGCTTCGACAGCTGGATCTTTCAAAGGATTTGATCCCAACGCGGTCTTCAAGTGTTCTTCTAAAGGCCACATCATTTCCTGCACAGAATGGAAGGAAGATATTAGTCTCACCGTCGACAGACAAACACAGCAGTATTACATGCCTGGGACCTTGTGCATCCTTTCAAGATGAGTCGCTCCAGGCGCTTGGTTGTACCCAAGTGCTCATCCACTAAAGCTCGAAGTCGCGCCTTTTCCGTCAGTGATCTTTCATGCTCCTTCAACTGGCGCTCAGCAATACGCTGCCACATAGTGCTGTTGTCACCCTGGCAGATTTAGTTGTTCCACACCCATTCCCGCTCTTCTTCATCTGCGCCAACTTGATCTCCAGCCCTTTCACTGTTTCTCGTAGTTGTGGTAACTCTTCCTTCGGAGTATTCCTCCACTTTCGCTTTTTCTTCTTCTCATGTGGTGCATCCAGCTCAGATGCAGACAATTCTTTGCCTCTGATGAGGTCGAGATACACCGATTCAATCTAGTCAGTCCCGATGCGCCGCCCATATCCAGCCATACCCTCAGAGCTGACTCACCAGCGAGCGCCGACGCTTCATTCCGCTCGATACTTGCCAGCGCGTCTTCGTCATCCGCTTCCGCCAGCAAAAGATCGACGTCGCTCCATGTGCTCGTTGAATTATCATATGCAAATATTGGTAAAGAAATCGTCTGTGTTCGGAAAACGAGACTGATTTGCGTTCTGATTGGTGAAAACACAAGTGAAAGTCTTCCAGCTTCGAAGGTGAAACAGCTCTTTCGGAATGTTCTGCTATAGATTGGTGCAAATATGAAAATGTACTGTTGATCACTTGCTGGCATATAGTCTAAATGTATGCTACACACTCAACTTGCCGAGACGCTCGACCAGCTTGTTCTCAAGAATCTGATGATTCATGTCTGACTTCAGCTGCACGCTATTGACCACAAAGTTCGTTAGTGTGCCAATGTCCTGCCGACGGTCCTCGAAGTTGGTGTCGTCATCGAAGATCTGAGGCGACGAAAGATAGTAGACAAAGCGCGTGGAGATCGGTGTCGCTGGCTTACACCCGTTTGGTGCGGCTCGTGTCCGTGGTTGGATGATGTTCCACACACGCGTGCGCATATACACGCCATTCATCGTTTTCCCGCCCAGGTGCAGTGGCTCCATTAACACAGAGCCTGTCGTGACGATGCGGTCAGCTTCAACAAATCGTCGGCTAACGATCTTGGCTCTAAACTGGCCCTTCACATGCCTTAAATCAAACGATCCTTCGACATAACGCTGGACAAAGTCTTCAGCAATTTGAACATGCTGTCATAGCATGATGAATCAATATATTATAACCACGTAGAGATAGATGAGTAACGCAGTACTTACGTCAAGAAGCGTGATTTTGGAAGGATCCGGCTGTTTGTTCGTCCATACTTCCCAAAGGGCGTCACCGATCGCGAGAAAATCAAAAGGCAGCAGACGAGCTTCGAGGACTTCGATAAACGGTCTGTTTAGGTTGTCGGTTTTGAGCTCTGTGATACGTAGCGGCGGTTCGAAGCTTTCTGCCTGGAAGCGAGGATCTTGAGCGATACGATCCGTCTCACTGTACATGTCCAGCATGGTTTGCCGCATCTCAGCTTCAATTATCGGATCTTGCAGTGGGTTCACCGTCTTCGAAGTTCGAATTCGCTTCTCTGGCTCCCACGTTGACATCTACACAGTTACAGCTCGTTAGTCAACTGCTTGTATCCATCCTTAGCATAAACGTACTTCAGGTTCGCTCTGCTTCTTCAGCAAAAGTCGCTCCAAGCTCTTGGCTGTGCGGATTTGATCCTCGAGCATGGCTCGGAGCTTGGCGTTTTCTCGTTCAGATCGCTCGCGTTCCTTCTGTTGGCGCTCTGCGATCTGTTCCCAAGCTGCGTCCATAGGATCAGCATCAGATTCGGCGGATGCGGGAGGAGTTCCGACGCGTTCTCTTTTCATTGCCGCTAATCTTGTCTCCAAGTCGGCGACGGTCTCTCGCAGTATAGTCAGTTCCTCGCGTCGAGCATTCTTGCGCTTTCGTGTAGGTTTCGACGCGGTTCTCAACGTTTCTTCATCAAGATGCTGACTACTCTCGCTCAGTGTTGACTCCGTCGACGGTGTAGAAACCTTAAACTCGGCGCTAATGGTGTCCAAGTTACTCACGTCGGTCGCCAACGCCGTAAAAATTGCTTGGTCCGCGACGGTTTGCTCGGAAAGTGGCACAAGACTTGGTCTGCCGGCACTCGGGAGACCGAAATCGTCATCTACGAAGGCCAGCGCTGCCGCGAGCGTCTCGTAGCCGTCGGTCTCGGCCGCGAAGAGGTCCAACTCACTCCACGCCATGCTCATTCGTCCTCGATCGCCTTGACCGACCGACAGCCGCGCAAGTGACCAGCACTGTGACTAAGACTACCAACATTCTGTGATTACGAGCAAGTCCTGATGATGGTGGTCCACCTTTGTAATTTGAAACCAGTGATGGTCATGTGCGGCAAAAAAGGGAAATGCAACCGAAAACTGAATGTTTTAGTTTGTTCGGACCCAAATGGTACTGTAGCGCAACGTCGTGACCGGGACCATCTACACTAACACATTATTTTTTCCAGAGAAAGCGGCCGCTATCATGCACTGTCGAGCAGTCCATTCCTGGCCCAGGTTATGTATTCACTGTTCGAATTCGATTGTGTCCTTCACGCCTGAGAGCTGATAAAGATCGTGGAGGTAAAACATGGGCAAACTTTTTCAGCATATCGGTTAACACTGTGACGTTAACGCTCACCAAGACAGCTGATACCCCAACTGGACATCAGCTTGTGTCTCTCACTGTGACGTCTATTGAGGTAAACTAAAACTCCATTGCTATCTTCCTGCATTACTAGATGAGATCAAGTAGTCTTTGCCCAAAGGTGGTTTGCCAGCGCGCAAAGTCACTTGGAGGAAAGAGCCCAATTGATTAAGCTCCTGCCTACGATGGGGATGACGCACCTGAACACTTGCTCTGCTGTCCGTCGCACTCTTTGCCGCGGCTCCTGCCGTTCGATTAAAGGTTCGCAAATGATGGTGCCAGTGCTTGCTGAGCTGTCGTATGATGAGTACACTGTCTTCGACCACTTTCAATGGGCCCCATTCGTTCCTCTGCGCTGCCGCGAGTCCGGTAACCAAGCCTTGGTATTGCGCTTGATTTTTGTCGTTTGTGCTCCCGCGAAGCTCATGGCCGCACTCCACACAATCGTCGTTTCTGTTGCTGTTGCGTCTGTCTTCACAATCACCGATCCTGATCCATCAGGTCCTGGGTTTCCGCGGGTTCCTCCACCAAAGAACAAGATGTATCGTACATTTCGCACCGAAGCGGTCATGTCCGAATTCCTGACTATCGGGCACTTGATCCTCCCAAGAAGAGTTGTCCTCAGGTCGTCGTGATGTCTGCGAAGCGACCAGAATGTGCCGATTGCTCTGGAGGGTGAATGGATGTACGCACATACCAGTCGGGTTTGACGTCAGATGGAGGCTGAAAGCGTCCCTGCAAAGATCCCGATCGCTGATTTCTGCACGAGTGATATCCTGAAACCAGACTTCCAACAACTGAGACCATAGAAGCTTGGCTTTCGGGCAATGCTAGAAGATGTGTGTCTACCTCGCAGGTTGTCAATCGGACATAAGCTTGTGTAAACACGTTACTCACAATGCAACGATGATAAGAGAGGGGTTGGTTCAGCTCTAACCAGCTCACAATACAGCAGAATTAACTTGCTTTGGTTGCTTAACCTAAGATCCGTGTATCACCGGTCAGTCCAGCTTCACGTCGAGACATTATTGGTGGTGATCAACGGGTGGCGAACCGGCAAACAGCGGATCAGGAGCGAGCGTGGTCGACGGAATGCGCCATAGCCAAAGCCACCAGAGCTCCACGGTCCCGTGCTGCGAGACTTTGGTGCGGCTATTGAGGAGCCCGGTCTATTACAGACGGACAGCATAGGAAGCGAACCGGTCACCCACGTTCTCTTCTTCGATGGTGGATCGCGTGGCAACCCGGGCTCGGTGGATTCGGCACCGGGATAGTTTATTCGGTGTATTTACAACAGGGCTTTGGGCTTTGGCATTGACAATATGGTTTTGACCACTTTTGCTGCCAGACAGCGCCGCTGTCTGGCCGCAGTTACCGCATTTAGCAGCGAGCAGTGGTCAATTCCACATTGTCAAGACGCTAATATTCGCCATGGGCGCTGTGTGGGCACACTATGAGGACTAGCGATCTAACAACTGGCGAGAGGACTATTGTTGGAGCCAAGATCTTCTGCTCCGTAGTCGGCAAATACTCCATGATCGCCATTATTTGAAGACCCATAGTGAATTTTATACTAAGCATGAGACTCGTCAGGAAACCACACGTGAGTTGATGTAGCGAGGGAGTGCTAGAGTAGGTCACGTTCTTCTTCGATGAATAACCCTCCAGCAGCTAAGCCCTGCGGCGCAAGAAGCGTTTCTTGTTGACCATATCTAAAGTCGAGATTTTGGTGTGGACCTAGGGTTTAGGGTTTAGGGTTTAGGGTTTAGGGTTTAGGGTTTAGGGTTTAGGGTTTAGGGTTTAGGGTTTAGGGTTTAGGGTTTAGGGTTTAGGGTTTAGGGTTTAGGGTTTAGGGTTTAGGGTTTAGGGTTTAGGGTTTAGGGTTTAGGGTTTAGGGTTTAGGGTTTAGGGTTTAGGGTTTAGGTTTAGGGTTTAGGGTTTAGGGTTTAGGGTTTAGGGTT
>JAHRIK010000043.1:0-13858 GCA_020085045.1 Pythium oligandrum
TTTTCCGTATTCGGAGTTTCTAAGAGTTCAGTAAGTTTTTAAGCCCCCTAGCTCAATGAGTGCTCTACCCAGAAAAAGTTTTTTAAATGCTCTACTTCAATAGATTTCGCGGAAAACCAGCTATCTCCGAGTTTGATTAGCCTTTCACTCCTAACCACAAATCATCTCCATATTTTTGCCACATATGTGAGTTCGATCCTCCAAATAGTTTTACCTATTTTTCAATCTGTTCATAGTTAGATCACTCGGTTTCGGGTCTTATTTTCATAACTTAAAAGCATTTTAAAACTTGAATTATCTACGCCTACTTTAAAAAATTAAGCTTGCTATAAAAATAAACTTGCTGGCCCATTATGCAAAAGGTACACTGTCACTTTATAAAAAAGTTCCAATTGATTATTAACATTAAGTTTCAGAATTATTTCAAACTCGAAAGTTCTTTTTCACCTTTCCTTTACAGTACTTGTTCACTATCGGTCATTAATTTTTACAGGTTTTGAGGGTGGTTCCCCAATATTCAAAAAAGACTACACATATCCCTTCTTACTAATATAAAAATAAATATCATTCTACAGGACTTTAACCTTTTTTAGTGAATTTTTCAAAATTCTTCAAATAATATTCAATTATTTTTATAAACCTATATCCATTTTCGCTCGTCACTACTAACGGATTCTCGTTTGATTTTTTTTAACAGTTACTTAGATATTTCAGTTCACTGCTTTTAAAATTTTCACAAAGAAAAAGTTTTCTCTAGGAGATCTATATCTCAAAATATTTTTATATTTGATATAGCTTTTCGCATTTTTACGTCCTAAAAATTAAATTAATGCCAAGGCATCCACTTAATGCTTTTATTATTATATATACTTAAACCATTTAAATAATTTAAAATTTTATTTTTTTTTTAAATATTCATTAACTAATTTTAAATTTAAAAAAAAAGGATACATAATTTCATTAAATTTAGGTTTTTTTAAAAAAACACCTTTTTTTAATTTTTTGTTTTTATATAAATAGTTATTTTGACTATTTTTATTAGTTTTTTTTTCGTTTTTTTCTGCAATATTTCTTAAATTTAAAGAATTTTTTTTTTATAAATAAATTGTTTATTTTTTAAATTATTTTTTTTTTTTTCATTAATTAATAATACTTATTACATCACCTTTTTTCAATAAAAAATTAGGTTTACTTACAATTTTATTATTAACCTTAACTTTTTTGTGATTTACAATTTGTTTTGCTTGAAAAATTGTTTTTACAAATCTCAATCTTAATAAATTGATATCTAAACGACTTTCTAAAGTTATAACAAAATTTTTAAAAGTATTTATTTTATTATCTTTTTTAGATAATTTTTTAAATAAATTTTTTAATTGATATTCAGGTATACAACCATAAAAATTTCTAAATTGTTGTTTTTCAAATAATCTTTTTTGAAAAAATCGATTTCTTTTTTCTGGTTTAATTTCTTTTCTATATTTTAATCTTTTTTTAAATAAATTCCATTTTTTTTTTTTAAGTTTTGATATTTTTAAATAAGTATGTGGATTATTATTATTTTGAAAACAAATTTTATTTCGAGGTTTTAATTTATTCATAATATTAAAAAACTTTTCTTAATAAATACATTAATATATATAATGATTTTATATTTTTTGAATTGCTTACAATAGGATAATTAATATTTTTTAATTCTTGACTGGTATTAATAAAAGAAATTATAGGTATATTTAATGTTGATAATTCTTTATTTAAAAATTTTTCATTAATTGAACTTTTAATTATTAATATTAATTTTATTCGATTTTTATTTAATAATTGATTTATTTTTTTATTTTCAGAGTTATTAGTAATTTTATTTGTTATTAAACCATTTACCCAGTCTTTATTAAAAAAAACTATATTTTTATTATTTTTAATAAATTTTTTATTAATTAAAAATTGGATATCATCAGAATTACCTATTACTAATATATTTTTTTTTTTAGCTAAAGTATACTGTAATAACTTAAAAATACGTTTTAAATAAAAAGAAACATTTTTTAAATTAATTATTGTGTAATTATGTCTAATACCAAAAATAAAAGGCATAATATCTTTATTTGTATCTTTTAAATATTCACCGTATATATTTTTTGATTTAAATAATAAGTTTAATAAAATATTATTATTATTTTTTTTTTATCATATTTAATTATTTTTTACTTTTTTTACCTTCTTTTTTAAGAATTTTTTCATTTTTAAGTAATAAACCTTTTCCTTTATAAGGTTCTGGTTTTTTAAAATTTTTAATATAATGTACAAATTGAGTTAAATATATAAAATCAATACTATTAAAAATTAAATTATTAGATTGATTTATAATTTTAATATTTTCTGGAATCGCTATAACAATATTATGACTAAATCCTAATTTTAATATTAAATTATTATTTTCAATAAAAGCTTTAAAACCTATTCCTTTTAAAATTAGATTTAATTTAAAACCTTGTAAAATTCCTTTTATTTTAATTTTTATTAATTTATTATATAAATTTAAAATACTTTTTTTATTTTTTTGTACGTTAAGTATTAATTTTAATTCATTTTTTTTGAAAAAAAAAATAATTTCATCTGTAAATGTTAAAGATAATTTTCCTAATAAACCTTCAAAAAAAAGATTATTTTTTTCAATTTTAATATTTATATTTTTAGGAATTTTAATAACTTTATCTACAAAAAAATATCAATATTACCTATTGTACTTTTTAAAAAAATTTTATTTTTTATTTCAATATTTTTTTTTAGTAATTTAATCATATTTTTTAAAAAATTTTACAAATTAACTCACCACCAACATTTAATTTTTTTGCTTCTAAATCTGTTAATAAGCCTAAAGGTGTTGATATTATATAAAAACCTTGTTTTTTAATATATAAATCTTTATTTTTTATATATAAACGTTTTCCAGGTTTAGATAAACGTTTTATTTCATTTATAACAGATTTATTGTTTTTATACTTTAAATAAATCTCAATTTGATTTTTTGAATTTATTTTATAACTTTTAATAAAACCTTCATTAATTAAAATATTTAATACGTTAATAGTTTGTTTTGAATTTTGTTGTATTATTTTGGTTTTTTTTGATAAAAAACCATTTTTTATTTTTGAAAATAAATTTGAAAGAGTATCAGTAATAATCATAAATGATGTATATATTTTACCAACTATATTTAGAAACACCAGGTAAAAAACCTTCAGATGCTAATTTTCTTAATTGAATTCTAGATATTTTAAATAAGCGATAAACACTTTTAGAACGTCCAGTTAAAACACATATATTTTTAATACGTGTAATTGAAGAATTTTGATTAAAAAAAAACCATTTTTGCTGTAGTTTCCATCTCAAATCTTTTTCTATATTTAAGTTTTTTAAAATAATTTTTAAAATTAATCTTCTTTTTTCTAAATCTTTAAATAAATATCTTTGTTTTATGTTTTTTTTATTTTTTTTTGCATAAATTTATATCAAAATGGAGATAATCGGACTCGAACCGATAACCTTATATTTGCAAAACATACTTTCTACCAATTGAAATATATCCCCAATAAAAATTAAAATAAGTGTATTGGGACTCGAACCCAAGGCCATCGGATTAAAAGTCCGGTGCTCTACCAACTGAGCTATACACTTATTTTAAATTATTATATATTAACAAATACTTTTTTAAATAATAAAAATTTTTGATTTAAAAAAAAGTTTATTTTTTTTTTTAATAAATCATTAACTAAAGGAACTTCTTGTATTTTATTATTTTCATTAAATTTGTAAATAGATAATTTTTTAACTAAAAATAATTCAAAATTAGAACAAAAAGTTTTATAAGAATTATTAAAGAAAAAAATTATATTATTTTTTTCAAAATTAATTTGATTCTTTTTTTGGTTATTAGCTATTATTTTTTTTTTTCTAAATTTTAAATTATAACAAATTTTTGGTAAAAAAAAATAGGTAATAAAAAAATAAAAATTTAAAAAGAAAAAAAGAAACCATGAAACTTGATTAAAAAACGAAAATTGATCAAATTGTGGCATAATTATTTATTTTTTTATTTTTTTTTTCATATCCTTTTCTAGAAAAACTACTCTTAAAATATTTTTTTTATTTCTTTCTAAAAGCATTCTTTTTTTTAAATTTTTTATTCTTAGATATTTTGTTCTTAGATATTTTGTAATTTCTTCTAAATAAGAAACACGAGAAAATATATCTTTATTTTTATTTTTTTCAATTTTAAAATTTAAATATCTTAATTTATAAGCTTTAATAATTTGTTTTATTCTTATTTTTTTAAAAGTATGAAAAAAATTTTTATGTTTAAATTTACGTTTATTAAATTTATTAATATAAAATTTTTTTTATTACTGATTAAATTATTCAAATTAATAGATTTCATTGAAAAAACAATACCTAATAAAATTATTAAAGTTTCTTTATGATTACCATTAACAACTTTACTTTTAATTATATTATTATTTTTTTTTTAATATAATTAAACATAATTTTATTAAAATTATATAAAATATTATAATTTAATTTATAATTAAATAAAAAATCATTTTCATATAAAGTATCTATAGTATATATTTTTTTTAAATCAACAACTGTAGATGGTATATAAATATTCTCAAAATTATTTAATTCAATAATATTTAAATCTCTATTTTTATATAATATTTGATTTTCAAATAAAATATTTTTTAGTTTTAATTTCTTTTTTTTAAAGAACCTTTTTTTAAAAAATGTTGATAATCTAGTAAATTATTGATTTTTTGTTTCTTTAGTTTATTCATTTTAAAAAATAATATATAGGCTTAGTAGGACTTGAACCTACAACTCTACCGTTATGAGCGGTATGCTCTAACCAATTAAACTATAAGCCCTTTTTATTTATAAATAAATTTAGTTTTTACTGGTAATTTATTTGAACCAGCTTTTAATACTTTTTTTGCATTTTCTAATGAAATACCACTTATTTCAAATAAAATTTGTCCTTTTTTTACTTTTGCAACCCAAAAAGAAACAGAACCTTTACCTTTACCCATACGATTTTCAGTAGGTTTTGCTGTAACAGGTGTATCAGGAAAAATACGAATCCATAAAAAACCTAATCTTTTCATTTTACGTACAATTATACGACGTGTAGCTTCAATTTGACGTGAAGTTAATCTAGCTTCTTCAAGAACTTTAATGGCATATTTACCAAATATTATTTTATTTCCTTTTGATGTTTTACCTACTAACTTACCTTTAAATTGTTTTTTATATTTTGTTCTATTCGGAAATAACATTTATTTAATTTTTTTTAAAAAAACCCAAAATTTTATACTACAAATACCTGAAGGTGTTTTAAATTCATTAAAATGATATTTAATATCATATTTTAATGTATTTAAAGGTATTTTTCCTTTTTGATATACTAGTTTTTTTTTTCTTTTAGAACCGTTTAAACGACCTTTAAATTGTAAACGATATCCTATAAAATTAGAAAATATTTTAAAAAAAGCTTCTATAATATTATTTATATTTTTAATAAATTTTTTATGAGCTTTTTTTTTTCTAATGTTTTTTTTATATAAAAAGAAATCATATTTATATTTTTAGTATAAAAAGCGTAACTAAAATTATAAATCATTTTTTTAGTATCATAATTGATTTTATTATTTTTTTTTATAAAGCGAAATATTTTTCCAATATTTTTTTTCAATAATTTTAAATCTTTTAATTTAACTTTTTTATAAAAATTTTAATAGAATGTTCATTATAATAACTATTTAAATGATTTAATATTTTATTAAAAGATTTTAAATTTTTTGACTGTTGATTTTCTTGTACATATATATATATATTATATTTTTTGAAATTTTTACTACATTTAATTTTATTAATTTTAGATTTTTATGATTAAAAATATTTTCAAAATATTTTCTAATTTCTAAATCAAAATGTAATAAATTTGCATAGTTATTTTTATCAACAGTCCATTTTGAATGCCAATTTTCATTTTTATTTAATCGTAAACTTATTGGTATTACTTTTTGACCCATATTTTATTTTTTTTTCTTATAAATATGTTTTTTTCGTGTATTAATAAATTCACCAAATTTAAAACCGATCATTTTTTCATTTATTTTAATATTTACAAATTTTTTTCCATTATAAACATTCACAAAATGATCTACATATTCAGGTAATATTGTTAAATTTTTATTATAAATTTTAATCCATTGTTTTTTTTTAATAAATTAACCCTAAAAAAAGGACCTTTATATTTACTTCTTGACATATTTTATTGAATAATTAATTTTTTTTATTTTTTTTTCTAGTAGGCTGACCTTTTGTTATTCTACCTTGTGGTGTTACTGATGGTCTACCACCACTTGTTTTACCTTCACCACCTCCGTGTGGGTGATCTACTGGATTTTTAGCTACTCCACGAACTGAAGGTCTTCTATTTAACCAACGTGAACGACCTGCTTTACCTAATTTAATTTTTTTATGATTAATATTTGAAACAATACCTAAAGTAGCATAACAACTTAATAAAATTAATTTTAATTCACCTGAATTTAATCTTATTTTAGCATATTTATTATTGATTTTTTGTATCAATTGAGCTGAAGTACCTGCACTTCTAATTAATTTACCATTACCTTTAGGTTGTAAACTAATATTATGTATTAAACTACCAATAGGTATATTTTTTAAAGGTAACGAATTACCTACTTTTAATTCGGCATTAGGTGAACTTTTAATAAATTGATTTACTTTTAAACCTTCAGGTGCTAAAATAAAATCATTTTTTATGTCATTTTTTATCAATGCTATATTTGCAGATCTATTTGGATCATACAATATTTTAGATACATAACCTTCAACATTTTTAGATCTATTGAAATTTATCATTCTGTATAATCTTTTATGACCACCACCTCGGTGTCTTACTGTAATTCTACCTTGATTATTACGACCATTTGCTCTTTTAAAACCTTTTGTCAATTCTTTTATTTTGAAAGTTTTACTTAAATTATTTTTTTTTAATAAAAATGTTTGACGTTGTGATGGTGTTATAGGATTTATTTTTTTTTCTATCATTTTATATGGTATATAGAGAATATTTATTATGTTATATATTTTTAATAAAACAATTTCAAATTCAAAAAGTATTTTATATTCATTAACTATTCTATATGGTATAAATGAATATCAATCTAAAAAAATTTGTAAAAACGTAGGAATTAATCCTCAAATAACTATTAACAAACTTAAAAATTATCAAGTAAACCGTTTAATAAGTTATATAAATAAAAATTTAAAAATCGAACAAGTCCTAAAACAACAGAAAAAAAATAGATTAAATGAATTACTGGAAATTAAAAGTAATAGAGGTATAAGACAAAGTTTAGGTTTACCTGTAAGAGGTCAACGTACACATACTAATGCTAAAACAGCTAAAAAATACAAAAAAATGTTTATTCAAAAACAAAATAAAAAGGTAGTACGTAAAAAAAACATTAAAAAAAAAAATAATAAAATATGATTAAATATAAATACAAAAAAAAAAAAAAAAATCTATTAGTTTTAGCTAATTTATATGTTAAATCTAATTTAAAAAATACAATAATAAGTTTAACTAAAAATACTGGAGATGTTTTAAAACAATGGTCTACTAAATCTTTAAAAAAAACAAAATTTAAAAAAAACACACCATATAATGTTCAATTAATTGTTTATAAAATCAATAAATATATTCAATTAAAAAAAATTAAAAAAATAAATATATACTTAAAGGGGACAGGCTTAGGTCGATATAACATTATAAGAAACTTAAAAAAAAAAAAGTAAAAATAGGTTATATTTTTGACAAAACATCAATACCTTTCAATGGTTGTAGAAAAAAAAAAATGAAACGACTTTAAAAACGGATAGATGATCGAGTGGTTTAAGGTGTCAGTCTTGAAAACTGAAGTATGAATAATACCGTGGGTTCGAATCCCACTCTATCCTTTATTTAAATTAAAGCTAGAGACGGAATCGAACCGTCATTAAAGGATTTGCAGTCCACTACATTAACCATTATGTTATCTAGCCATTATTAATATTTTATGAAAAAAAGTAAAAAATTATTTAATTATATAAATAAAATAATTTTAACAAACGGAGCTTCTTTAAAAATAACATCTATTAAATATTTAGAAAATTATCAATTAAATTTTAAAATTTTTAAAGAAGTAAAAATAGATAAAAGTTTAAACCAAATATCTAATAAAAATAAATCAAATTTTTTTAAAAAAATATCTATAAAAAAATAAATATAAAAAAATAGATAATTCAAAAAAAATAATAAATATTATAATAGTAAATATTTGATTTAATATTTCAGGTGGTGTAATAACATTACTTATTATTACAAATTTTAAATAAAAAAATTTTCTTAAATTAATTAATATTTTAATTTGAAAAATCTTATTAAATATTATATAAAATAATATATAGAAATATATAAAAACTGAATATATATATATATAAGATAAAAAAATAAAATTAAAATAATTATTGAAATTAGGTTCAAAATAAATATTAAATAAATATTTATTTGAAAAATTATTATTTATATTTATAAAAAAATAAAGTATATTTGGAATAATTTTCATTATTATTATAGTTATAATTATAAAATTGAAAATTATAAATAAAAAATAAAATTTACTAAATTTTAAATTTTCAGATTTAAATAAACCTGAAGATAAAAATATCCAAGATTGTATTATTAAAAATTGAATTGATATAAATAAAGAAATAAACATAGATATTATTATATTAGTAAAAAATAATTCTGTAATATTTGTAAATATAAAGTATTTTAAAATGTTATGATTTATTAAAATATTTATGAATAAATATATTAATTGATTTGAAAAATAATAAGAAATTAGAAATAAATATAAAAAAGTAATTAAAAAAACTATAAAGTTATATTTTAATTCTAATAAATGTAGTTGTAAATAATTTTTTATTTTAGTATTATTCATATAAGATATGGAAAATAAGCCTACTTGGTGAAATTGGTAAACACGATAGATTTAAAATCTGTTCCCTTTTCTGGGTTATTGGTTCAAGTCCAATAGTAGGTATTTATTATCAAAGTGGTGAAATTGGTAAACACGTTACACTTAGGATGTAAAGCTATAAAAGCATTAAGGGTTCGAGTCCCTTCTTTGATAGTTTCTAAAATACTATATTTTAATATTTTAAGACGAGATAGAGTAATTGGTAACTTTTCAGGCTCATAATCTGAAGATGTAGGTTCAAGTCCTACTTTCGTCAAAGGAAAAAAAAATATGATACAAGTTCAAAGTAAATTAAAAATAAACGATAACAGTGGTATTAAACTAGGTCAATGTATTAAAATTTATAAAAGTAAGGTTGGAAAAATAGGAGATAAAATTTTAATTTCTGCAAAAAAACTACGTTTAAACCAAAAAAAAAAAACTAAAATAAGAAAAGGTGATTTATTTAAAGCTTTAATTATTCATACAACTTATCAAAAAAAAAGTACAATAGGTAATATGATAAGATTTGATAAAAATTGTATTATTATTTTAAATAATCAAGATAAACCTTTAGGAACTCGTATTTTTGGTCCAATAACATCTGAATTTAGAAAACAAAAAAATTTCAAAATATTATCATTATCTTCAAATATTTTATAAAACATAAATATGCATAAAAATATAAAAAATTATTATCAAAATATTTCTACTTACGATCTTTTAACTAAATTCCATTATAAAAACATTTTTCAAATACCAAAAATCACAAAAATTTCTTTAAATATAGGTTTTAAAAACGCTAATATAGAAAAAAAAAAATTAATTAATCTTTTAGTACTTTTAAAAATAATCGCTAATCAAAAACCCATAGTAACTCAATCTAAAAAAAATAATATTTTTTTAAAAATTAAAAAAAATTCAATTATTGGTTGTAAATTAACTTTAAGAAAAAAAAATATTTATGTTTTTTTAGAAAAACTTATAATTTTTATATTACCTCAAATAAATAATAATATAAAATTTAATTTTAAAAATAAAAATATTTTAAGTTTTCAAATTAAAAATATTTTAAATTTTTTTGAATTACGAAGAGAATTTTTGAAATTTAAAGATATACCTTCAATAGATGTTTCTATACATACTAATGCTAAAAACAATAAAGAATTATTATTTTTATTAAATTCTTTATTTATTATAAAAAAATAAAAGCGAAAATAGCTCAATTGGTAGAGTATAACCTTGCCAAGGTTACTGTTGAGGGTTCGAGTCCCTTTTTTCGCTTTAAAATTCTATAAATAAAATGGACCCAAAGGCGGTTTTTGGTATTTCCATATAAAATATAATAGGGAATAATACTAGAATTGACATTTTATTTTCAAATTTATGAATATTCAAAATAAAAATAAATTAAAAAAAACCCTTATATTATTTTTATTCTTTTTATTTTAATTCACGAAAATTTTTTTGATTTAATAAATAATATTACTTTAAATGAAAGTTCACCTGAATTAAAAGAAATAATTGAAATAATTGAAAAATTTTTAGATCCAAATACTAACTTTGTTTTATCAGAAAAAGAAAAAATAATAGCAGAATATTATAAAGAACATACTGCAACAGTAAAATTATGCCCTTTTACTGTGTTAACAAGTCATGGTCTTACTAGAGATGAAGCTCTATTAATTTTAGATTTTTTCAGTATAACAGATATTGAGGATTTAAAAATATTAAAAGAATTTTTAGAAAATAACAAAAAATAATAAATATAATATATAATTAATTTTTTAATTATATATTATATTTAAACCTTTGTGATTATAGATTAATTGGTAAATCCTTTATCTTCCAAGTAAATATTGTGGGTTCGAGTCCCACTAATCACAATGGAGAAATGGCTGAGTGGTTAAAAGCGGCAGACTGTAAATTTGTTGAATTGATTTCTACGTAGGTTCAAATCCTACTTTCTCCAATAAAAATAAAAAAAAGAAACATTTTATATCTTTTAAGATATTATATAAAATATAAGAATAATTTACTATTAATAAAGTGAAAAAATAAAAATTTATATTAAATTTTTAATATAAAAATTAAATAGAGTTTGATCCTGGCTCAGAATAAATGCTATTGGTATGCTTAACACATGCAAGTTGAATGTTTGATTTTTAAACATAGCGAACGGGTGAGTAACGCGTGAATTATCTACCTTTTAATTCAGAATAATTATTTTATATAAAATACTGAATAAATAAATTAAAGTTATAAAACGTTAAAAGATGAGTTTGCGTAAGATTAGGTAGTTGGTAGTTTAAAAGACTACCAAGCCGACTATCTTTAGCTGGTTTGAAAGAATGATCAGCCACATTGGGACTGAGACACGGCCCAAACTTTTTTAAAGGCAGCAGTGAGGAATTTTGGACAATGAGCGAAAGCTTGATCCAGCAATACCAAGTGAGTGAAGAAGGCTAATTAGGTTGTAAAGCTCTTTCATTAAGGAGGAAAATGACAGTACTTAAAAAAGAAGTTCCGGCTAATACCCGTGCCAGCAGCCGCGGTAATACGGGAGGAGCGAGCATTATTCGGAATGATTAGGCGTAAAGGGTTTGTAGGTGGTTTTTTAAGTTGAAAAAAACAAATTAAAGCTTAACTTTATAAATTTTTTCAAAACTGAGAAACTTGAGTATAAATAGAGGATAATGGAATTTCTATTGGAGGGATAAAATATGTTGATAATAGAAGGAAGACCTAAAGCGAAGGCAATTATCTGGGTATATACTGACACTGAGAAACGAAAGCTTGGGGAGCGAACAGGATTAGAGACCCTGGTAGTCCATGCTGTAAACGATGAGTGCTCATATTTAGATTTTTTAGATATCAAGCTAACGCGTTAAGCACTCCGCCTGAAAAGTATAATCGCAAGATCGAAATTCAAAGGAATTGACGGGAGCCTACACAAGCGGTGGAGCATGTGGTTTAATTCGATAATACGCGCAGAACCTTACCAACTCTTGCAAATTTTATTATAAAATATTTATAATAAAAACAGGCGTTGCATGGCTGTCGTCAGCTCGTGTTGTGAAATGTTTGGTTAAATCCTTTAACGAGCGCAACCCCTATTGTTAGTTGCTATTTTATTTAAAAAATAAAAGCACTCTAATAAAAATGTCAATGATAGGTTGAAGGAAGGTAGGGATGACGTCAAGTCTTCATGGCCCTTATGAGTTGGGCTACACACGTGCTACAATGATAATTACAGTAAGAGGCAATAATGATTAAAAATTGGAGCAAATCTTTAAAGATTATCTTAGTTCGGATTATGGGCTGCAACTCGCCCATATGAAGATGACAGGTTGGAATCGCTAGTAAATCGTGCAGAACAGCGGCTGCGAGTTGAAAATAGATGTTACTAGAGAAAAGGCTGTGTACGACGAACACCGAGAGAGCCGAATCAAAGGAAGATTAAGAGAGATATATAATTTATTAAAATGAGAGAGTTAGTGAATGTAGATTTTGATAGTTTTAGGTACTAAATGTTTGTATTGAATTAATAAAATTGAATAGAGTGATAAGAAGATGTTAAAAAGTGAGGGGGATAGAAGTCCCTAAAAAGTATTTAAGTATAACTTTGATGAAAGTCGGTAAAGACAAGGGAGATAGATGGTGGAGAGAGGGAGAGAGCCTGAGAGGTAGAGCGGGGGAGAGAGACTCGATTGGTGAGGATAGGAGAATATCTTGGTGATAATGATATGTAAGGAGAAAGATATAATAGAAATAAGTGGTTAAGATGAATAAGAGAGGTGAAGAGAAATGTGTATGGAATATGATGTGTATAATAGGTATAAAGAAAAATAATTACTGAAAGGAGAAGGGAGGAAGGAAACAGCGGAGTTGTTGGTCCTGGGTCAAAAATAAAAAAATATACAAAGACTATAAAAACTGAATGAGAGTAGGAATATGTGAGAACGGGATGGAGAGGAAATTGGTAGTATTTCTTATTCGGAGTGTGAAAATGATCATATCGCATGATTAGAAAAGAAATTTATTTAATAAGAAATGATCAAACATCAGTGATAGTATATGATAATAAATTAAATGAATGCAAATGAGGCAACAAAGAGATATATTTTATTATGAATTAGAGAGTGGGTCATTTTAAAAGAATGGTTTTAGAGTCATATTAATGGAATAACAAGTTGTTTTTATAAATAGAATTTTCAAATTGAAAAATTAGAAAAAGAGTCGCGGTGGAGTGTTATGGAATTGAGTATAGAGAATTATGTAGTTTGAGTACGGAAAAAGAAGAATAAAAAATGAAAATTAAATATGAAGTTTTGTAATGGTATTTAAAGAGAGTGCAATATTCATTTATGATTTATTGAAAACTATTTTTTCTCTTTCTATTTTTCAAGATAATAGTTGTATAAAGACGATGACAGGCATATAAGTGTATTAAATATATTTCTACAAATGACATATATATTCAGGAGAAAGCTTTTATGTTGTTTAATAATTAGCTTATATACTATAAAGTCAGAGGCACTGGATGTATTGGAGTAAGGTAAGATGCTGAGAGATAGGGGAAATGGTCTATTCGTAGAAGAGGGAAGTAGTAATGATAATTTATGTAGGAGCTATTACTGAGTGAGTTAAATTCTATGATTCGTAGATGTAAATAG
Source organism: Pythium oligandrum (assembly GCA_020085045.1). NCBI lineage: Eukaryota > Oomycota > Peronosporomycetes > Pythiales > Pythiaceae > Pythium > Pythium oligandrum. The sequence goes on from JAHRIK010000043.1 coordinate 13,769, forward strand.
ATGGATATCAGGGATAATAGTAATAGTAGTTAATCGATAAGAATATAAGAAATAAAATTTTGGTTGGATCTCCATTATTTTTGTAATATA
>JAHRIK010000043.1:28473-78012 GCA_020085045.1 Pythium oligandrum
CTATCTCCGAGTTTGATTAGCCTTTCACTCCTAACCACAAATCATCTCCATATTTTGCCACATATGTGAGTTCGATCCTCCAAATAGTTTTACCTATTTTTCAATCTGTTCATAGTTAGATCACTCGGTTTCGGGTCTTATTTTCATAACTTAAAAGCATTTTAAAACTTGAATTATCTACGCCTACTTTAAAAAATTAAGCTTGCTATAAAAATAAACTTGCTGGCCCATTATGCAAAAGGTACACTGTCACTTTATAAAAAGTTCCAATTGATTATTAACATTAAGTTTCAGAATTATTTCAAACTCGAAAGTTCTTTTTCACCTTTCCTTTACAGTACTTGTTCACTATCGGTCATTAATTTTTACAGGTTTTGAGGGTGGTTCCCCAATATTCAAAAAAGACTACACATATCCCTTCTTACTAATATAAAAATAAATATCATTCTACAGGACTTTAACCTTTTTTAGTGAATTTTTCAAAATTCTTCAAATAATATTCAATTATTTTTATAAACCTATATCCATTTTCGCTCGTCACTACTAACGGATTCTCGTTTGATTTTTTTAACAGTTACTTAGATATTTCAGTTCACTGCTTTTAAAATTTTCACAAAGAAAAAGTTTTCTCTAGGAGATCTATATCTCAAAATATTTTTATATTTGATATAGCTTTTCGCATTTTTACGTCCTAAAAATTAAATTAATGCCAAGGCATCCACTTAATGCTTTTATTATTATATATACTTAAACCATTTAAATAATTTAAAATTTTATTTTTTTTTTAAATATTCATTAACTAATTTTAAATTTAAAAAAAAAGGATACATAATTTCATTAAATTTAGGTTTTTTTAAAAAAACACCTTTTTTTAATTTTTGTTTTTATATAAATAGTTATTTTGACTATTTTTATTAGTTTTTTTTCGTTTTTTTCTGCAATATTTCTTAAATTTAAAGAATTTTTTTTTATAAATAAATTGTTTATTTTTTAAATTATTTTTTTTTTTTCATTAATTAATAATACTTATTACATCACCTTTTTTCAATAAAAAATTAGGTTTACTTACAATTTTATTATTAACCTTAACTTTTTTGTGATTTACAATTTGTTTTGCTTGAAAAATTGTTTTTACAAATCTCAATCTTAATAAATTGATATCTAAACGACTTTCTAAAGTTATAACAAAATTTTTAAAAGTATTTATTTTATTATCTTTTTTAGATAATTTTTTAAATAAATTTTTTAATTGATATTCAGGTATACAACCATAAAAATTTCTAAATTGTTGTTTTTCAAATAATCTTTTTTGAAAAAATCGATTTCTTTTTTCTGGTTTAATTTCTTTTCTATATTTTAATCTTTTTTAAATAAATTCCATTTTTTTTTTTTAAGTTTTGATATTTTTAAATAAGTATGTGGATTATTATTATTTTGAAAACAAATTTTATTTCGAGGTTTTAATTTATTCATAATATTAAAAAACTTTTCTTAATAAATACATTAATATATATAATGATTTTATATTTTTTGAATTGCTTACAATAGGATAATTAATATTTTTTAATTCTTGACTGGTATTAATAAAAGAAATTATAGGTATATTTAATGTTGATAATTCTTTATTTAAAAATTTTTCATTAATTGAACTTTTAATTATTAATATTAATTTTATTCGATTTTTATTTAATAATTGATTTATTTTTTTATTTTCAGAGTTATTAGTAATTTTATTTGTTATTAAACCATTTACCCAGTCTTTATTAAAAAAAACTATATTTTTATTATTTTTAATAAATTTTTTATTAATTAAAAATTGGATATCATCAGAATTACCTATTACTAATATATTTTTTTTTTAGCTAAAGTATACTGTAATAACTTAAAAATACGTTTTAAATAAAAAGAAACATTTTTTAAATTAATTATTGTGTAATTATGTCTAATACCAAAAATAAAAGGCATAATATCTTTATTTGTATCTTTTAAATATTCACCGTATATATTTTTTGATTTAAATAATAAGTTTAATAAAATATTATTATTATTTTTTTTTTTATCATATTTAATTATTTTTTACTTTTTTTACCTTCTTTTTTAAGAATTTTTTCATTTTTAAGTAATAAACCTTTTCCTTTATAAGGTTCTGGTTTTTTAAAATTTTTAATATAATGTACAAATTGAGTTAAATATATAAAATCAATACTATTAAAAATTAAATTATTAGATTGATTTATAATTTTAATATTTTCTGGAATCGCTATAACAATATTATGACTAAATCCTAATTTTAATATTAAATTATTATTTTCAATAAAAGCTTTAAAACCTATTCCTTTTAAAATTAGATTTAATTTAAAACCTTGTAAAATTCCTTTTATTTTAATTTTTATTAATTTATTATATAAATTTAAAATACTTTTTTTATTTTTTTGTACGTTAAGTATTAATTTTAATTCATTTTTTTTGAAAAAAAAAATAATTTCATCTGTAAATGTTAAAGATAATTTTCCTAATAAACCTTCAAAAAAAAGATTATTTTTTTCAATTTTAATATTTATATTTTTAGGAATTTTAATAACTTTATCTACAAAAAAAATATCAATATTACCTATTGTACTTTTTAAAAAAATTTTATTTTTTATTTCAATATTTTTTTTAGTAATTTAATCATATTTTTTAAAAAATTTTACAAATTAACTCACCACCAACATTTAATTTTTTTGCTTCTAAATCTGTTAATAAGCCTAAAGGTGTTGATATTATATAAAAACCTTGTTTTTTAATATATAAATCTTTATTTTTTATATATAAACGTTTTCCAGGTTTAGATAAACGTTTTATTTCATTTATAACAGATTTATTGTTTTTATACTTTAAATAAATCTCAATTTGATTTTTTGAATTTATTTTATAACTTTTAATAAAACCTTCATTAATTAAAATATTTAATACGTTAATAGTTTGTTTTGAATTTTGTTGTATTATTTTGGTTTTTTTTGATAAAAAACCATTTTTTATTTTTGAAAATAAATTTGAAAGAGTATCAGTAATAATCATAAATGATGTATATATTTTACCAACTATATTTAGAAACACCAGGTAAAAAACCTTCAGATGCTAATTTTCTTAATTGAATTCTAGATATTTTAAATAAGCGATAAACACTTTTAGAACGTCCAGTTAAAACACATATATTTTTAATACGTGTAATTGAAGAATTTTGATTAAAAAAAAACCATTTTTGCTGTAGTTTCCATCTCAAATCTTTTTCTATATTTAAGTTTTTTAAAATAATTTTTAAAATTAATCTTCTTTTTTCTAAATCTTTAAATAAATATCTTTGTTTTATGTTTTTTTTTATTTTTTTTTGCATAAATTTATATCAAAATGGAGATAATCGGACTCGAACCGATAACCTTATATTTGCAAAACATACTTTCTACCAATTGAAATATATCCCCAATAAAAATTAAAATAAGTGTATTGGGACTCGAACCCAAGGCCATCGGATTAAAAGTCCGGTGCTCTACCAACTGAGCTATACACTTATTTTAAATTATTATATATTAACAAATACTTTTTTAAATAATAAAAATTTTTGATTTAAAAAAAAGTTTATTTTTTTTTTTAATAAATCATTAACTAAAGGAACTTCTTGTATTTTATTATTTTCATTAAATTTGTAAATAGATAATTTTTTAACTAAAAATAATTCAAAATTAGAACAAAAAGTTTTATAAGAATTATTAAAGAAAAAAATTATATTATTTTTTTCAAAATTAATTTGATTCTTTTTTTGGTTATTAGCTATTATTTTTTTTTTTCTAAATTTTAAATTATAACAAATTTTTGGTAAAAAAAAATAGGTAATAAAAAAATAAAAATTTAAAAAGAAAAAAAGAAACCATGAAACTTGATTAAAAAACGAAAATTGATCAAATTGTGGCATAATTATTTATTTTTTTTATTTTTTTTTTCATATCCTTTTCTAGAAAAACTACTCTTAAAATATTTTTTTTTATTTCTTTCTAAAAGCATTCTTTTTTTTAAATTTTTTATTCTTAGATATTTTGTTCTTAGATATTTTGTAATTTCTTCTAAATAAGAAACACGAGAAAATATATCTTTATTTTTATTTTTTTCAATTTTAAAATTTAAATATCTTAATTTATAAGCTTTAATAATTTGTTTTATTCTTATTTTTTTAAAAGTATGAAAAAAATTTTTATGTTTAAATTTACGTTTATTAAATTTATTAATATAAAATTTTTTTTTATTACTGATTAAATTATTCAAATTAATAGATTTCATTGAAAAAACAATACCTAATAAAATTATTAAAGTTTCTTTATGATTACCATTAACAACTTTACTTTTAATTATATTATTATTTTTTTTTTAATATAATTAAACATAATTTTATTAAAATTATATAAAATATTATAATTTAATTTATAATTAAATAAAAAATCATTTTCATATAAAGTATCTATAGTATATATTTTTTTTAAATCAACAACTGTAGATGGTATATAAATATTCTCAAAATTATTTAATTCAATAATATTTAAATCTCTATTTTTATATAATATTTGATTTTCAAATAAAATATTTTTTAGTTTTAATTTCTTTTTTTTTAAAGAACCTTTTTTTAAAAAATGTTGATAATCTAGTAAATTATTGATTTTTTGTTTCTTTAGTTTATTCATTTTAAAAAATAATATATAGGCTTAGTAGGACTTGAACCTACAACTCTACCGTTATGAGCGGTATGCTCTAACCAATTAAACTATAAGCCCTTTTTATTTATAAATAAATTTAGTTTTTACTGGTAATTTATTTGAACCAGCTTTTAATACTTTTTTTGCATTTTCTAATGAAATACCACTTATTTCAAATAAAATTTGTCCTTTTTTTACTTTTGCAACCCAAAAAGAAACAGAACCTTTACCTTTACCCATACGATTTTCAGTAGGTTTTGCTGTAACAGGTGTATCAGGAAAAATACGAATCCATAAAAAACCTAATCTTTTCATTTTACGTACAATTATACGACGTGTAGCTTCAATTTGACGTGAAGTTAATCTAGCTTCTTCAAGAACTTTAATGGCATATTTACCAAATATTATTTTATTTCCTTTTGATGTTTTACCTACTAACTTACCTTTAAATTGTTTTTTATATTTTGTTCTATTCGGAAATAACATTTATTTAATTTTTTTTAAAAAAACCCAAAATTTTATACTACAAATACCTGAAGGTGTTTTAAATTCATTAAAATGATATTTAATATCATATTTTAATGTATTTAAAGGTATTTTTCCTTTTTGATATACTAGTTTTTTTTTTCTTTTAGAACCGTTTAAACGACCTTTAAATTGTAAACGATATCCTATAAAATTAGAAAATATTTTAAAAAAAGCTTCTATAATATTATTTATATTTTTAATAAATTTTTTATGAGCTTTTTTTTTTTCTAATGTTTTTTTTATATAAAAAGAAATCATATTTATATTTTTAGTATAAAAAGCGTAACTAAAATTATAAATCATTTTTTTAGTATCATAATTGATTTTATTATTTTTTTTTATAAAGCGAAATATTTTTCCAATATTTTTTTTCAATAATTTTAAATCTTTTAATTTAACTTTTTTTATAAAAATTTTAATAGAATGTTCATTATAATAACTATTTAAATGATTTAATATTTTATTAAAAGATTTTAAATTTTTTGACTGTTGATTTTCTTGTACATATATATATATATTTATATTTTTTGAAATTTTTACTACATTTAATTTTATTAATTTTAGATTTTTATGATTAAAAATATTTTCAAAATATTTTCTAATTTCTAAATCAAAATGTAATAAATTTGCATAGTTATTTTTATCAACAGTCCATTTTGAATGCCAATTTTCATTTTTATTTAATCGTAAACTTATTGGTATTACTTTTTGACCCATATTTTATTTTTTTTTCTTATAAATATGTTTTTTTCGTGTATTAATAAATTCACCAAATTTAAAACCGATCATTTTTTCATTTATTTTAATATTTACAAATTTTTTTCCATTATAAACATTCACAAAATGATCTACATATTCAGGTAATATTGTTAAATTTTTATTATAAATTTTAATCCATTGTTTTTTTTTAATAAATTAACCCTAAAAAAAGGACCTTTATATTTACTTCTTGACATATTTTATTGAATAATTAATTTTTTTTTATTTTTTTTTCTAGTAGGCTGACCTTTTGTTATTCTACCTTGTGGTGTTACTGATGGTCTACCACCACTTGTTTTACCTTCACCACCTCCGTGTGGGTGATCTACTGGATTTTTAGCTACTCCACGAACTGAAGGTCTTCTATTTAACCAACGTGAACGACCTGCTTTACCTAATTTAATTTTTTTATGATTAATATTTGAAACAATACCTAAAGTAGCATAACAACTTAATAAAATTAATTTTAATTCACCTGAATTTAATCTTATTTTAGCATATTTATTATTGATTTTTTGTATCAATTGAGCTGAAGTACCTGCACTTCTAATTAATTTACCATTACCTTTAGGTTGTAAACTAATATTATGTATTAAACTACCAATAGGTATATTTTTTAAAGGTAACGAATTACCTACTTTTAATTCGGCATTAGGTGAACTTTTAATAAATTGATTTACTTTTAAACCTTCAGGTGCTAAAATAAAATCATTTTTTATGTCATTTTTTATCAATGCTATATTTGCAGATCTATTTGGATCATACAATATTTTAGATACATAACCTTCAACATTTTTAGATCTATTGAAATTTATCATTCTGTATAATCTTTTATGACCACCACCTCGGTGTCTTACTGTAATTCTACCTTGATTATTACGACCATTTGCTCTTTTAAAACCTTTTGTCAATTCTTTTATTTTGAAAGTTTTACTTAAATTATTTTTTTTTAATAAAAATGTTTGACGTTGTGATGGTGTTATAGGATTTATTTTTTTTCTATCATTTTATATGGTATATAGAGAATATTTATTATGTTATATATTTTTAATAAAACAATTTCAAATTCAAAAAGTATTTTATATTCATTAACTATTCTATATGGTATAAATGAATATCAATCTAAAAAAATTTGTAAAAACGTAGGAATTAATCCTCAAATAACTATTAACAAACTTAAAAATTATCAAGTAAACCGTTTAATAAGTTATATAAATAAAAATTTAAAAATCGAACAAGTCCTAAAACAACAGAAAAAAAATAGATTAAATGAATTACTGGAAATTAAAAGTAATAGAGGTATAAGACAAAGTTTAGGTTTACCTGTAAGAGGTCAACGTACACATACTAATGCTAAAACAGCTAAAAAATACAAAAAAATGTTTATTCAAAAACAAAATAAAAAGGTAGTACGTAAAAAAAACATTAAAAAAAAAAATAATAAAATATGATTAAATATAAATACAAAAAAAAAAAAAAAATCTATTAGTTTTAGCTAATTTATATGTTAAATCTAATTTAAAAAATACAATAATAAGTTTAACTAAAAATACTGGAGATGTTTTAAAACAATGGTCTACTAAATCTTTAAAAAAAACAAAATTTAAAAAAAACACACCATATAATGTTCAATTAATTGTTTATAAAATCAATAAATATATTCAATTAAAAAAAATTAAAAAAATAAATATATACTTAAAGGGGACAGGCTTAGGTCGATATAACATTATAAGAAACTTAAAAAAAAAAAAAGTAAAAATAGGTTATATTTTTGACAAAACATCAATACCTTTCAATGGTTGTAGAAAAAAAAAAATGAAACGACTTTAAAAACGGATAGATGATCGAGTGGTTTAAGGTGTCAGTCTTGAAAACTGAAGTATGAATAATACCGTGGGTTCGAATCCCACTCTATCCTTTATTTAAATTAAAGCTAGAGACGGAATCGAACCGTCATTAAAGGATTTGCAGTCCACTACATTAACCATTATGTTATCTAGCCATTATTAATATTTTATGAAAAAAAGTAAAAAATTATTTAATTATATAAATAAAATAATTTTAACAAACGGAGCTTCTTTAAAAATAACATCTATTAAATATTTAGAAAATTATCAATTAAATTTTAAAATTTTTAAAGAAGTAAAAATAGATAAAAGTTTAAACCAAATATCTAATAAAAATAAATCAAATTTTTTTAAAAAAATATCTATAAAAAAATAAATATAAAAAAATAGATAATTCAAAAAAAATAATAAATATTATAATAGTAAATATTTGATTTAATATTTCAGGTGGTGTAATAACATTACTTATTATTACAAATTTTAAATAAAAAAATTTTCTTAAATTAATTAATATTTTAATTTGAAAAATCTTATTAAATATTATATAAAATAATATATAGAAATATATAAAAACTGAATATATATATATATAAGATAAAAAAATAAAATTAAAATAATTATTGAAATTAGGTTCAAAATAAATATTAAATAAATATTTATTTGAAAAATTATTATTTATATTTATAAAAAAATAAAGTATATTTGGAATAATTTTCATTATTATTATAGTTATAATTATAAAATTGAAAATTATAAATAAAAAATAAAATTTACTAAATTTTAAATTTTCAGATTTAAATAAACCTGAAGATAAAAATATCCAAGATTGTATTATTAAAAATTGAATTGATATAAATAAAGAAATAAACATAGATATTATTATATTAGTAAAAAATAATTCTGTAATATTTGTAAATATAAAGTATTTTAAAATGTTATGATTTATTAAAATATTTATGAATAAATATATTAATTGATTTGAAAAATAATAAGAAATTAGAAATAAATATAAAAAAGTAATTAAAAAAACTATAAAGTTATATTTTAATTCTAATAAATGTAGTTGTAAATAATTTTTTATTTTAGTATTATTCATATAAGATATGGAAAATAAGCCTACTTGGTGAAATTGGTAAACACGATAGATTTAAAATCTGTTCCCTTTTCTGGGTTATTGGTTCAAGTCCAATAGTAGGTATTTATTATCAAAGTGGTGAAATTGGTAAACACGTTACACTTAGGATGTAAAGCTATAAAAGCATTAAGGGTTCGAGTCCCTTCTTTGATAGTTTCTAAAATACTATATTTTAATATTTTAAGACGAGATAGAGTAATTGGTAACTTTTCAGGCTCATAATCTGAAGATGTAGGTTCAAGTCCTACTTTCGTCAAAGGAAAAAAAAATATGATACAAGTTCAAAGTAAATTAAAAATAAACGATAACAGTGGTATTAAACTAGGTCAATGTATTAAAATTTATAAAAGTAAGGTTGGAAAAATAGGAGATAAAATTTTAATTTCTGCAAAAAAACTACGTTTAAACCAAAAAAAAAAAACTAAAATAAGAAAAGGTGATTTATTTAAAGCTTTAATTATTCATACAACTTATCAAAAAAAAAGTACAATAGGTAATATGATAAGATTTGATAAAAATTGTATTATTATTTTAAATAATCAAGATAAACCTTTAGGAACTCGTATTTTTGGTCCAATAACATCTGAATTTAGAAAACAAAAAAATTTCAAAATATTATCATTATCTTCAAATATTTTATAAAACATAAATATGCATAAAAATATAAAAAATTATTATCAAAATATTTCTACTTACGATCTTTTAACTAAATTCCATTATAAAAACATTTTTCAAATACCAAAAATCACAAAAATTTCTTTAAATATAGGTTTTAAAAACGCTAATATAGAAAAAAAAAAATTAATTAATCTTTTAGTACTTTTAAAAATAATCGCTAATCAAAAACCCATAGTAACTCAATCTAAAAAAAATAATATTTTTTTAAAAATTAAAAAAAATTCAATTATTGGTTGTAAATTAACTTTAAGAAAAAAAAATATTTATGTTTTTTTAGAAAAACTTATAATTTTTATATTACCTCAAATAAATAATAATATAAAATTTAATTTTAAAAATAAAAATATTTTAAGTTTTCAAATTAAAAATATTTTAAATTTTTTTGAATTACGAAGAGAATTTTTGAAATTTAAAGATATACCTTCAATAGATGTTTCTATACATACTAATGCTAAAAACAATAAAGAATTATTATTTTTATTAAATTCTTTATTTATTATAAAAAAATAAAAGCGAAAATAGCTCAATTGGTAGAGTATAACCTTGCCAAGGTTACTGTTGAGGGTTCGAGTCCCTTTTTTCGCTTTAAAATTCTATAAATAAAATGGACCCAAAGGCGGTTTTTGGTATTTCCATATAAAATATAATAGGGAATAATACTAGAATTGACATTTTATTTTCAAATTTATGAATATTCAAAATAAAAATAAATTAAAAAAAACCCTTATATTATTTTTATTTCTTTTTATTTTAATTCACGAAAATTTTTTTGATTTAATAAATAATATTACTTTAAATGAAAGTTCACCTGAATTAAAAGAAATAATTGAAATAATTGAAAAATTTTTAGATCCAAATACTAACTTTGTTTTATCAGAAAAAGAAAAAATAATAGCAGAATATTATAAAGAACATACTGCAACAGTAAAATTATGCCCTTTTACTGTGTTAACAAGTCATGGTCTTACTAGAGATGAAGCTCTATTAATTTTAGATTTTTTCAGTATAACAGATATTGAGGATTTAAAAATATTAAAAGAATTTTTAGAAAATAACAAAAAATAATAAATATAATATATAATTAATTTTTTAATTATATATTATATTTAAACCTTTGTGATTATAGATTAATTGGTAAATCCTTTATCTTCCAAGTAAATATTGTGGGTTCGAGTCCCACTAATCACAATGGAGAAATGGCTGAGTGGTTAAAAGCGGCAGACTGTAAATTTGTTGAATTGATTTCTACGTAGGTTCAAATCCTACTTTCTCCAATAAAAATAAAAAAAAGAAACATTTTATATCTTTTAAGATATTATATAAAATATAAGAATAATTTACTATTAATAAAGTGAAAAAATAAAAATTTATATTAAATTTTTAATATAAAAATTAAATAGAGTTTGATCCTGGCTCAGAATAAATGCTATTGGTATGCTTAACACATGCAAGTTGAATGTTTGATTTTTAAACATAGCGAACGGGTGAGTAACGCGTGAATTATCTACCTTTTAATTCAGAATAATTATTTTATATAAAAATACTGAATAAATAAATTAAAGTTATAAAACGTTAAAAGATGAGTTTGCGTAAGATTAGGTAGTTGGTAGTTTAAAAGACTACCAAGCCGACTATCTTTAGCTGGTTTGAAAGAATGATCAGCCACATTGGGACTGAGACACGGCCCAAACTTTTTTAAAGGCAGCAGTGAGGAATTTTGGACAATGAGCGAAAGCTTGATCCAGCAATACCAAGTGAGTGAAGAAGGCTAATTAGGTTGTAAAGCTCTTTCATTAAGGAGGAAAATGACAGTACTTAAAAAAGAAGTTCCGGCTAATACCCGTGCCAGCAGCCGCGGTAATACGGGAGGAGCGAGCATTATTCGGAATGATTAGGCGTAAAGGGTTTGTAGGTGGTTTTTTAAGTTGAAAAAAACAAATTAAAGCTTAACTTTATAAATTTTTTCAAAACTGAGAAACTTGAGTATAAATAGAGGATAATGGAATTTCTATTGGAGGGATAAAATATGTTGATAATAGAAGGAAGACCTAAAGCGAAGGCAATTATCTGGGTATATACTGACACTGAGAAACGAAAGCTTGGGGAGCGAACAGGATTAGAGACCCTGGTAGTCCATGCTGTAAACGATGAGTGCTCATATTTAGATTTTTTAGATATCAAGCTAACGCGTTAAGCACTCCGCCTGAAAAGTATAATCGCAAGATCGAAATTCAAAGGAATTGACGGGAGCCTACACAAGCGGTGGAGCATGTGGTTTAATTCGATAATACGCGCAGAACCTTACCAACTCTTGCAAATTTTATTATAAAATATTTATAATAAAAACAGGCGTTGCATGGCTGTCGTCAGCTCGTGTTGTGAAATGTTTGGTTAAATCCTTTAACGAGCGCAACCCCTATTGTTAGTTGCTATTTTATTTAAAAAATAAAAGCACTCTAATAAAAATGTCAATGATAGGTTGAAGGAAGGTAGGGATGACGTCAAGTCTTCATGGCCCTTATGAGTTGGGCTACACACGTGCTACAATGATAATTACAGTAAGAGGCAATAATGATTAAAAATTGGAGCAAATCTTTAAAGATTATCTTAGTTCGGATTATGGGCTGCAACTCGCCCATATGAAGTTGGAATCGCTAGTAATCGCAGAACAGCATGCTGCGGTGAATATGTTACTAGGCTTTGTACACACCGCCCGTCACATCAAGGAAGTTAAATATTTTTAAAATGATTTTATTATTTTAATATTTTATTAACTAATTTTTTAATTATAAAAATTTATATTAAAATTTAAAAAGGATAAAGTCCCTAAAAAGTATTTAGTAACTTTGATGAAGTCGTAACAAGGTAGTTGTAGGGGAACCTGTAGCTGGAAGAGCTCTTTTATATTCTTATATTTTATATTTAAATTAATAAAATTTTAATAAATAAGTAAATATATATATGTTATTATAAGAAAAATAATTACTGAAAAACCGGAGTTTTTCCTTCAAAAGTTAAAAAATTACAAAGATATAAAAACTGAATTAGATATAATATGTGAACGATTAGAGGATTTAGTAGTATTTTCTTTTCGTGGAAAATATCTAGTCATTTTAAAAGAATTTATTTATTAAATCAACATCTTTATTATATAATTAATAATAAATCGCCAAGAGAGTATATTTTATTTTATTGTGGTCTTTTAAAAATTTTAGATCAATATAGAGGGTAAGAATTTTTTTTTATAAATTTTCAAATTGAAATTAAAAAAGTCCTTTTGTATTTATAAATTAATTTTTTACAAAAAATAAAAATAATTAATAATTTTTATTATTTAAGATCATTCATTTATGAATTTTGAAACTATTTTTTTCTTTCTTTTTTCAAGTATAGTTTTAACATCAGCTATATTTGTAATATATTCTACAAATACTATATATTCAGCTTTTTTTTTAATATTAGCTTTTACTAATTCTACTGGTTTATTATTAATATCTGAAGTAGAATTTCTTTCTATAATGTTAATTATAATTTATGTAGGAGCTATTACTGTATTATTCTTATTCGTAATTATGATGTTAGATATTAATATATTAATCGATAAAAATAAGAATAAAAATTTTGGTTATCTTCCAATTATTTTTTTAATTAGTTTTGTTTTCTTTTTAGAAACATTTTTAATGTTTAGTAAAGTTTTTACAACATATTATCATTTAATTGAAAAATCTTTTTATAAAAACGATATTTTCTATAAACAATTTATAAATCGATTAGATAATATAACTAACATTGAAACTATTGGACAAGTTTTATATACTTATTATTCTTTTTTTTTTTAGCTGCAGGTATTATTTTATTAATAGCTTTAATTGGTGCAGTTACTTTAACTAAAAAAGAAAAACGTAAAGAAAGTTCATTAACTAAAAATATATATAAACAATTATCAAGAAATTCATTAAAAGCTGTTTTTAATGTAAAAAATAAAAATTAAAAACGACCTTAACTTAATTGGTAGAGTATTAGCCTTCTAAGCTTTAAAATCTTGGTTCAAGTCCAAGAGGTTGTAAAAATAAAATATTATAAATAAAAAAAATTTTATATAATCTGAAATTAACTAAATTCAAGCTATTAAAATAAAATTTTATTATAAATACTTTTGAAAAAAGGGAATTATAATTTATATTTATAATATTTTATAAGTATTTATATATATAAATATTAATATATATTAAAAAAATATTTAAAAAAATATATATTATTTTAGAATATATTTTAAAATATATTCTTTTCATATTTTAGTTATGAAATTAATAAAAGCTTATAATCAATATTTATTAGATATTTTACCTATTATAAATTATTCTTTTTATAAAAATGAATTATGTATTAATATTCCTTTTAATAAAATAGTTCCTATTCTATTTTTTCTTAAAAATCATACTAATTCTCAATTTAAATTATTATCAGACATTTGTGCTGTTGATTATATTAACAAAAAAGAACGTTTTGAAGTTATATATAATTTATTAAGCATTCGTTTTAATAATAGATTAAAAGTTAAAGTATGTATTAATGAATTGCAACCAATAGATTCTATTGTTTGTATTTATAAAACTGCAGGTTGGTCAGAAAGAGAAGCTTGGGATATGTTTGGTATTTTTTTTAATAATCATCCAGATTTAAGAAGAATTTTAACTGACTATGGTTTTGAAGGTCATCCTTTAAGAAAAGATTTCCCATTAAGTGGTTATTTAGAAGTTTATTATAATGAATTAAAAAAAAGAGTTGTATATGAACCTTTAAATTTATCACAACAATACAGACTTTTCGAATTCAATAGTCCTTGGAATAAAAAAATACATTAAAATTATATTAGTTTTTAGGAATATTTTTATTTCATTCAAATGAGATGGAATAAAAAATCTTTATTTACCGTTGTTAATAATCATATAATTGATTATCCAACACCAATTAACTTAAATTATTTTTATGGATTTGGTTCATTAGCAGGTATTATGTTAGCGATTCAAATTTTAACTGGTATATTTTTAGCAATGCATTATACTCCTCATATTGACTTAGCTTTTAATAGTGTAGAACATATTATGAGAGATGTAAATAATGGTTGGTTAATTAGATATACACATGCAAATGGTGCTTCTTTTTTTTTTATTGTTGTTTATGTTCATATTTTTAGAGGTCTTTACTATGGATCTTATATAACTCCTAGAGAATATGTATGGTGCTCAGGTGTTATTATTTTTATTTTAATGATGGCAACAGCTTTCATGGGTTACGTATTACCTTGGGGTCAAATGAGTTTTTGGGGTGCTACTGTTATTACTAACTTATTTTCAGCAATACCTTTAGTAGGTAAAGATATAGTTGATTGGTTATGGGGTGGTTTTGCTGTTGATAATCCAACTTTAAACCGTTTTTTCAGTTTACACTTCACTTTTCCTTTTGTAATTACAGGTGCTGTTTTTTTACATTTAGCTTTATTACATGAAGTAGGTTCTAATAATCCTTTAGGTATAACATTAAAAACTGAAAATATACCTTTTTATCCTTATTTTTATACAAAAGATTTATTTGGTTTAATGGTATTATTATTAGCTTTTTTCACTTTTATCTTTTATTATCCAAATACTTTAGGTCATCCAGATAATTATATTGAAGCTAATCCAATGAAAACACCTTTACATATTGTTCCAGAATGGTATTTCTTACCTTTTTATGCAATTTTAAGATCAATACCTAATAAAATAGGAGGTGTTATAGCTATGTTTGGTTCTTTAGTAGTAATGTTAACAATACCTTTTACTAATTCTTCTGAAATTAGAAGTACAGCTTTTAGACCTATTTTCAAAGTATGTTACTGGTTATTAGTAGTAGCTTTCTTATTATTAGGTTGGGTTGGTCAAATGCCAGTAGAATATCCTTATACAGAAATAGGTGTTATTAGTATGATTTATTATTTTTTCTTTTTTATAGTAATTATACCTTTCTTAGGTAAAATTGAATCTTATTTAATTCGTTATAAAACAAAAAAATAATAAAAAATATAATTAAAATTAATTATTAATTTTAATTATACAGTAAATATATATACAGGTGTATTAAAGGAAAGTTTATTAAAACCTTCCTTTAAAATTAAAATAAATTAATCCCATTCTAAAGCATCACTGCACCAAATATAAACATAACCTATTATTAATTCAACTAAAAATTCTATCATGGTCCAAAAACCTAATGAAAAATTAGAACTTAAAGTTAAAACCCAAGGGAAAACAAAAACTGATTCTAAATCGAATATAATAAATAAGATAGCTACTAAATAAAATTTTACATCAAAAACTTTTCTAGCATCATCGTAAGGATTAAATCCGCATTCATACGCAGTTAATTTTTCTAAATCATCTTTTTGTTTTACTAATAAAAAAGATAAATTAAAAATTAAAATTGATAAAAATAAACTAAATAATAAAAATATAAAAATATTTGAATAGTTTAATAACATAATTTTCTAATTAAATATATATATGTTTTTATAAAAACGGAAAAAACGGGACTCGAACCCGCGACCAATAGCGTGACAAGCTACTACTCTAACCAACTGAGCTACTTTTCCTTTTTATAAAATATTAGTGTAAATTTAACGCATCATTAATGTAAATACATGTTAAAATTGTAAATACATAAGCTTGAATTATTGCTACACCTAATTCTAAACCTGTTAATATCACTAATAATATTAAAGGAACTATATGTGCTATAAATAAAAAACTATTAACATTTAACATAGACCAAGCGAAACCAGCAATTACTTTTAATAAAGTATGTCCAGCCATCATGTTAACAAACAATCGTACTGGTAAACTGATAACTCTAGATAAATAAGAAATTAATTCTATAGGAACTAAAATTGGCACTAAAAAAATATTTGCACCACTAGGTAATAATAAATTTAAAAAATTTAATTTATGTTTTCTAATACCTATTAAATTAAAACCTATATAAATAGTAAATGCTAAAGTTAATGTTATAATTAAATGACTTGTTAATGTAGAACTATATGGTACCATACCTATTAAATTACATAATAAAATAAAAAAGAAAACAACAAACATTAAAGGAATAAAATGTTTACCTTCTTTACCAATATTTGCATATGATAATTCAATAGTAGTATTAAAAATCATTTCAAAAATTTGTTGAAATCTTGTAGGAATAAATTTATTTTTAACATAAAAATAAATAAATACAAATAATAAACCTATTACTAAAAATAAAGTTGAATTAGTAAATACAAAAGGAATCTTAAATATAGGTAAAATTTCAAATTGTTCTAAAGGACTTAAAAACATATAATTAATTTCCACCCCACCAGTATACTGCAACAAATAAAAATAACCAAACAACGTCAACAAAATGCCAGTACCAAGCAGCAGCTTCAAAACCGAAATGGTGTTGTTTAGTAAAATGGTGGTTAATTAATCTTAAAGTAGTAACTACAATAAATATAGTACCTATAATAACATGAAGTCCATGAAATCCTGTTAATAAGAAGAATGTTGTACCATATATACTATCTGATATAGAAAAAGTACTTTCTACATATTCAAAACCTTGTATTAATGTAAAGAAAAAA
This sequence comes from Pythium oligandrum, assembly GCA_020085045.1. NCBI lineage: Eukaryota > Oomycota > Peronosporomycetes > Pythiales > Pythiaceae > Pythium > Pythium oligandrum. The sequence goes on from JAHRIK010000043.1 coordinate 45,796, forward strand.
GCTAATGCTATTGTTAAAACTAAACTTAAAATAGCATTTTTTCTATCACCATAAATAATAGCATGGTGTGCCCAAGTAATAGTAGCTCCTGAAGTTAATAAAATAATAGTATTTAATAAAGGAACGCCCCAAGCATTAATAGTTTCAATACCTAAAGGTGGCCATAATGAACCAATTTCAGGTACAGGCGCTAAAGCTGAATGAAAAAAAGCCCAAAAAAAGCTTATGAAAAATAATAATTCACTAAAAATGAATAAAAGCATACCATTTCTTAAACCAAGTTGTACTTGTTTGGTATGTTGACCTTCATAAACAGCTTCTCTTGCAATATCTCTAAACCAAGTATATTTTGTAAAAAGAATAATTAATAAACCTGTTAATGTTAAAATACCGCTACCAGTATAATTATGAAAATACATAGCTAAACCAAATGTAAAGAAAAAACATCCAAAAGAAATTACAAATGGCCATGGACTAGCATCAACTAAATGATATGGATGTTTATGTATATTTTTAGTATTTTTTGTAATTTGTTTAAAAAATTCTAAATCTCTGTTATATGGTTTAGTATTTCCATTAACATTAGTAATTTTTTCAATTTTTAAATTTTTTTTATTTATATAATAATAAGTTTTCATATAAAAAATTTTAATTTTATAAATAATAAATATTTTATTTATCTGACATTTAATTATTTAATAATAAATAATTTATTAAAAATGTAAATTAAATTTTAATTTTTTAATTTCTCTATAATATTCTTTTTTAAAATTTATTGTTTTGCTTTTATTTTTAGAAGTCTGTATTATTTCATTTACAATATTTTCAAGATTTGAGTTCGAAAATAACCAATTTATTGAAGTTTTTATTTTTTTATCTTCACTTAAAAACATTAAAAAATATAAATCTTTTTTTTTTTTTTTACCTTTTTTTTTATTAGGTAAATTTATTGTTTTTAATTTTGGTACTAAATTATTAATACATTTTAATAAAATAAAATTTGGTTTTTGTTTTGTAATTTTTTTTAAATTAATTAAAATATTTTTAAAAATATTTTCTGAATTAGTTTTTTTACCTTTTTTTAATAAAATATTTATAAATAATTTTTTTATTTTATAATTTTCGTACTTTAGTTCCATATTTTGATCTAGATGTTGTTCGTTTTAAAATACCTAACAAATCGTATTTACCACGAACCATATGATATTTAACCCCAGGTAAATCTTGTACTCTACCACCCCTTACAAGTACTATTGAATGTTCTTGTAATGTATGACCTATACCTGGTATATAAGATATAACAGTATATTTACTAGTTAATCTAACTTTAGCTACTTTACGTAAAGCTGAATTCGGTTTTTTAGGAGTTTTAGTATAAACTTTTAAACAAATACCTTTACGTTGAGGACAACCTTTTAAAGCTGGACTTTTATTTCTTTTTTTTTTTTTTAATCTTTTTTTTTTTTGTAAAAATAATTGATTAATTGTTGACATATTAAAAATAAATTAAATTTTGAATAATAACGGACTCGAACCGCTAACATTTTCGGTGTAAACGAAATACTCTACCAATTGAGCTAATTATTCTATGGGCCTAAGTAGACTTGAACTACTGACTTTACACTTATCAGGCGTATACTCTAACCAACTGAGTTATAGGCCCTTTTGAAGTAAAAGGATTCGAACCTTTGATTATCCGCACCAAAAACGGAGGCCTTACCACTTGGCTATACTTCAAAATAAACATATGCTTAGAAAGATTCGAACTTTCATTTTATAGATCCGCAATCTAACGCTTTATCCATTAAGCTATAAGCATATTTTTTTGTTATTTTTTATAATTTTAACATTAATTAAAAAATTTTTAGTTAAACTTTTTTTTAATATAATTAAAAAATTTAATAATTGAAAAAAATTTAAACATTGGAAATCCATTTTTTTAATATAATTTCTATATATAAAATGTTCTCTTGATTTTTTATTAACGTGTGGCGACTTTAGTAATGTAAAAATTTTATTTTTATTTTTAATATTAAAAGTACCTTTTATTTTTATATTTTTAAAATTATAATTTTTTTTTAATTTTAATATATTTTTTTTTAAATTGTCTATTTTTTTAATTGATTTAAAACTAATACGTAAAGTATACATAAAATTTAAAATAAGATTTGTTTGGAGGCGGATTTGAACCACCGACACAAAGATTTTCAGTCTTTTACTCTAACCAACTGAGCTATCCAAACATAAAATATTATATTAATAAATATAAATAAATTTTATTTAAATTTACTAATATAATATTTGGGAAAATGAATAAAAAAACAATAATTTGTGTATTTATTAATAAAATAACACTATGTATTTTATTTATTTTATTTAAAAAGATTTTTTTAAATACTTTTTCAAAATAAATTACTTTTATTATTTTTAAATAATAAAATGAACTTATTATACTAATAATAACCGCAAAAAATATTAAACTAAAATATCCATTTTTTATACCTGAAAAAAATATAAAAAGTTTTGAAAAGAAACCAGCTAGTGGAGGTATACCAGATAATGAAAAAATATTTAAAACAATAATTATAGCTATTAAATTGTTAATATTATATAAATTTGATAAATCAGTTAAATATTTTACAGGTTTATGGTTTACATTTAAAGATATATAAGAAGTCCATAAATTTATACTCATTATAATATATATAATAATATATAATAAAATTGAAGGTATATTATTTAATAAGTTTGAAGTAAATCCTATAAGGATAAAACCTACATGACTTATTGAACTATAAGCTAATAATCTTTTAATTTTTTTTTTTTGTAAAGCGGATAATGACCCTATTAACATAGATAATAAAGCTGTTATATAAAAAAATACTTAAAAAAAAAATGAAATATGGTAAAAAATTTAAAAAAAAAAACGAATTAAAATACCTATAAATGTAATTTTAGGGACAATAGCAAAAAACGCTGTTATATTATTAGGTGCTCCTTCATAAACATCAGGTAACCAAAAATGAAAAGGTGCTACACCTATTTTAAATAAAATACCTATAACTATAAAAATAAGACCATATATTACACCTATTAATAAATCAATATTATTTAAATAATTTATATTAGATATAATTAAAAAAATATTACTAAAATTTAAAGAACCTAAAATAACATATAATATAGAAGAACCAAATAATATAAAACCTGAAGCTATTGAACCTAAAATAAAATATTTTAAAGCAGCTTCAACAGATAAAATTGATTTTTTTTGAGAAGCTGTTAAAATATAAAAACTTAAACTTTGTAATTCAATTGCAAGATATAACGTAATAAAATGGTTTGATGATATTAAAACCATTAAACCTAATAATGATATTAATAATAATATATTAATTTCATAAGAATTGATTTTTTGTTGAATAATATATTTTTTTTGTATTAATAAACATATTATAGAAGTTATTATTAAAATAATTTTAATAAATTGAGTAAAATTATTAACAATTAAAACACCATTCATTAATGTTGTTGAAAAATTTTGTATATTGTATGTTAATATTAAAATTATTAATAATAAATATATTATTATAGTATTTAAATTTTTAATTATCAAAATTTTTTCATTATTTTGACTTTTTTTATAAAATACTCCAAATAATAATAGAATTAATAAAATAGTAGTTAAAAAAAATTCAGGAATTAATAATTCAAAATTGTTATTGAAAATTTCTTGTAAAATCATATTTTATATAAAGCAAGATAAACATTATTTAAATATTTATCAACTATATATGCTATATTTTAATAAATAAAATATAAAAAAATTAATAAAAAATATGAATATTAAGCAAAAATCACACATATATATATATATTTACTGAGATTATTTATAATAATTAAAATAATATAAAATAGTATTGTTTATAGAGTAATTATATTTATCATATAACAATAATTACTATATACGTTTTATTTTAATAAATAAATTATAAAATATTTAAATAAAATATTTTTATTTTTAATAAAATCAATATAAATTAAAAATGTCTTTAAAAAAAATTAAAAATTTCTCAATAAATTTTGGACCACAACATCCAGCAGCTCATGGAGTTTTAAGACTTATTTTAGAATTAAATGGTGAAGTTGTTAAAAAAGCAGATCCTCATATAGGTTTATTACATAGAGGTACTGAGAAATTAATTGAATATAAAAATTATTTACAAGCTTTACCTTATTTCGATCGTTTAGATTATGTATCAATGATGTGTCAAGAACATGCATATGTATTAGCTGTTGAAAAATTATTAAATTGTGATATTCCTTTAAGAGCTCAATACATTAGAGTATTATTTTCAGAAATAACTAGAATTTTAAACCATTTATTAGCTGTATGTTGTCATGCCTTAGATGTTGGTGCTATGACTCCATTATTCTGGGGTTTTGAAGAACGTGAAAAATTGATGGAATTTTATGAAAGAGTTTCAGGTGCTAGAATGCATTCAAGTTATTTTAGACCAGGTGGTGTTAATCAAGATTTACCTAAAGGTTTATTAAATGATATTTATATTTTTTGTGAACAATTCAATACACGTTTAGATGAAATTGAAGAATTATTAACTAATAATAGAATATGGAAACAACGTTTAGTTGATATAGGTGTTGTTAGTGCAAAAGATGCCTTAGATTGGGGTTTTAGTGGTGTTATGTTAAGAGGTTCAGGTATATCATGGGATTTAAGAAAGACTCAACCTTATGAAGTTTATGATAAATTAGATTTTGATATTCCTGTAGGTACTAATGGTGATTGTTATGATCGTTATTTAATTCGTGTTGAAGAAATGAGACAATCTATTAAAATAATTTTACAAGTTTTAAATGAAATACCTGAAGGTCCTATAAAATTAGATGATAAAAAAATAACAAATCCAAATAGAATTCAATTAAAAAATTCAATGGAATCTTTAATACATCATTTTAAATATTATTCAGAAAACATTACTGTAAATAGTGGTGAAACATTTACTGTTATTGAAGCACCAAAAGGTGAGTATGGTGTTTTCTTAATTTCTGATGGTAGTAACAAACCTTATAGATGTAAAATAAAATCACCAGGTTTTGCACACTTACAAGCTTTAGATTTTATGTCTAAAAATCATATGATTGCAGATGTTGTTACTATTATAGGAACACAAGATATTGTTTTCGGTGAAGTAGATAGATAATATAATGAAAAATAAATTTTTTAAAAAATATAAAATCAATCAATTACAAAATATTAAACAAAATTTTAAATATGTATATATCTATCGTTATAATGATTTAACAATTAACGAAGTTATATAAATAAAAAAAAAATTAAAAAATTTAGGATATAAATCTTTAATTTTGAAACAAAATATAACAAATAATTTTTTTTTAAATGTAAAAGGACAGGGTTCTTTATTAGTTATATATGGTAATGAATATATTAATTTATTTGAAAATTTATCAAATTTTAAAAAACTTGAACTTATTTTTTTAATTATTGAAAAAAATATTTATTCAAATTTAAAATTAAAACAAATTTTAGTAAATTCAAATTCATATTTAAATATAACTTTAATTAGACCTTTTTTAAATTTTTTACATTATTTAAGAAAAATATAAAAAGGCGAATATAACTTAAAGGTAGAGTGTCAGATTGTGGGTCTGAACGTTATGGGTTCAAATCCCATTATTCGCCTTAACCTTTTTAATTAACTTTATGTTTAATAAATTTATATTAATAATTTTACTTATTTTACCTTTAATATCAACATTAATTATTTTTTTTTTTAAAAATGATAAATTAATTAAAAATTTTAGTATTTTTATGTCATTTTTAATCTTCATAGTGTCATTACCTTTATGGATACTTTTTGATAAATCAACCTCAAATTTTCAATATTTAGTGAAAATTGAATGGATTAATCAATTTAATATGCATTTCTATTTAGGTATTGATGGTATTTCGCTTTTTTTTATAATATTAACTACTTTTTTAATACCAATTTGTATGTTAATAAGTTATGAAATAATAACAAAAAATGTAAAAGAATATTTTATTTTATTTTTTATATTAGAATTTTGTTTAATTATTTCATTCAGTGTTTTAGATTTGTTTATCTTTTATATATTTTTTGAAAGTGTTCTAATACCTATGTTTTTAATGATAGGAATATGGGGTTCAAGAGAACGTAAGATTAAAGCATCATATTTATTTTTTATGTATACTTTAGCAGGTTCTCTTTTCATGTTTATAGCTATAATTCATTTATTCTTAACAGTAGGTACAACAGATTATCAAATTTTATATTATAGTAATTTAAATTTTTCATATGAAAAATTATATTGGTTAGCTTTCTTTATCTCTTTTGCAGTTAAAGTACCAATGTTACCTTTTCATGTATGGTTACCTGAAGCACACGTGGAGGCACCTACAGCTGGATCAGTTTTACTAGCTGGTATTTTATTAAAATTAGGTTCATATGGTATGGTGCGTTTTTTAATACCTCTTTTTCCAAAAGCAAGTATTTATTTCACTCCTTATGTTTTAGTTTTATGTTTAATTTCAGTAATATATGCTTCATTAACAGCTATAAGACAGACTGATTTAAAACGTATAATAGCATATGCTTCAGTTGCACATATGAATTTTATTGTTTTAGGTATATTTTCTTTAACTTTACAAGGTTTAGAAGGTAGTATTATTCAAATGATAAGTCATGGTTTAGTATCTAGTGGTTTATTCTTTTCTATTGGTTGTTTATATGATAGATATCACACACGTTTTATAAATTATTATGGTGGTTTAGCACATACAATGCCTTTATTTTGTATAGCTTTATTTATATATATATTAGCTAATATGTCTTTACCAGGTACAAGTAGTTTTGTTGGTGAGTTATTAATATTAACAGGTGTTTTTGAAGAAAATACAACTACAGCTATTTTTGCAACTATTGGTATGTTTTTAGGTGGTATTTATTCTTTATTATTTTATAACAGAATTTGCTATGGTAATATTCAAAATATCTATTTAAAAGTTTATTATGATTTAACTTATCGTGAATTTTTAATACATTTAATATTAGTAATAAATATTCTTTTATTAGGTTTATATCCAAAAATTTTTGAAAGTTGTATGCATGAAAGTGTTTCTAAAATATTAGTGCATATAGATTTCTCTTATTTTTATTAGTAAAAAATAAAAAATAATAATTTTTAATTAAAAATTATTATTTTTTTTAGCCCTTTTAGTCTAGTGGTTAGGACATTGCCTTTTCACGGCAGAAACACGAGTTCAATTCTCGTAAAGGGTAAAATATGATAATTTAATAACCATTTTTAATGGCTATTGAATTATCATATATTCTTGAATCAAATATTAAAAAATATAAAGATGAAAAAAGTTTACAAGAAACTGGTATAGTTCTTTCAATGAGTGATGGTATTGCTAGATGTTATGGTTTAACTAAAATCCAGGCTGGTGAAATGGTTGAATTTAATAATGGTAATATTAAAGGTATGGCTTTAAACTTAGAACCTGATGTAGTAGGTGTAGTTGTTTTCAGTAATGATAGAGAAATACAAGAAGGTAATTTCGTAAGAAGAACAGGTTCAATTGTTAGTGTTCCTGTTGGTTTAGAATTATTAGGCCGTGTAGTAGATGCTTTAGGTCAACCAATTGATGGTAAAGGTCAAATAAACGCTAAATTATCTAGTAGAGTTGAAATCAAAGCTCCAGGTATTATGCCTAGACAAAGTGTTAATGAACCTGTACAAACAGGATTAAAAGCTGTAGATAGTTTAATCCCTATAGGTAGAGGTCAAAGGGAATTAATTATTGGTGATAGACAAACAGGTAAAACTTCTATTGCTATGGATACAATTATTAACCAAAGAGAACCTCACTTAAAAAAAGATAAAGATAATCAATTATACTGTATTTATGTAGGGGTTGGTCAAAAAAGATCTACTATTGCAGAATTAACAAAAACTTTAGAAGAAAAAAACGCTATGTTCTTTTCAATTATTGTTGCAGCAACAGCTTCTGATTCAGCTCCATTACAATTCTTAGCTCCATATACTGGTTGTGCTTTAGGAGAATATTTTAGAGATAATGGTAAACATGCTGTTATTTTTTATGATGATTTATCTAAACAAGCTGTAGCTTATAGACAAATGTCATTATTATTAAGAAGACCTCCAGGTAGAGAAGCTTACCCAGGTGACGTATTCTATTTACACTCTAGATTATTAGAAAGAGCTGCTAAAATGAATAAAAAAATAGGTGGTGGTTCATTAACAGCTTTACCTGTAATTGAAACACAAGCTGGTGATGTTTCTGCTTATATCCCAACTAACGTTATTTCTATTACAGATGGTCAAATTTTCTTAGAAACTGAGTTATTTAACCAAGGTCAAAGACCAGCTATTAGTGTTGGTTTATCTGTAAGTCGTGTGGGTTCTTCTGCTCAAATTAAAGCTATGAAACAAATTGCGGGTACAATGAAATTAGAGTTAGCTCAATTTAGAGAAGTACAAGCTTTCGCTCAATTTGGTTCAGATTTAGATGCTACAACACAACAACAATTACATAGAGGTATTAGATTAACTGAAATGTTAAAACAAGGTTTAAATGTACCATTATCTGTTGAAGACCAAATTGTTATCATTTATTTAGGTGTAAAAGGTTTCTTAGATAAAATAGCAGTAGACAAAATAGCCGCTTTTGAAGGTAACTGGTTAAACTTTATTAAAAATAACCATTCTGTTATTTTAAATGAAATTTTAACTAAAAAAGAAATTTCTAAAGAATTAGATAAAAAATTAAATGATTTAGCTGGTAGTTTTACTCAAAATTTTTTAAGTAAAATCTAATTTTTCATTAATAAATAAAGATTTTTTTCTTTATTTATTAAAAGTATATACATATATATATTTAGTTAAATCAATTTTTTATTGTAAAAACTATAAGTCTAAAAAAACACATAAAATACATCCTTTAAGGTATTAAAAATATATATATAAATTTATAAGAATTAAGTTATATGCTCCTTGATTCCTATATTTATTGAAATGAAAAAGTGAATTTATTTACTTCTTTATTTGTCATATATTATAAAAATATCCATAAAAAAGAGCATATTATAGAAAGATATATGATTATACAGTTAATATTTTATTCATTAATAGTAATATTTATAATTTTAAAAGGATTATATACTACTAGAAAATATAAAACAGAGAAAATTCGTACTTCGATTGAAATAGGGGCTATTCCTTTTATATTAAATTTAAAAAAGATAGATACATGTATTTTTTTTTTAAATTTTTTCTTATTAGTTCTTTTCAATATAATTAACCTTATGGATGTAGCTTATTGTATGGAAGACATTCGCTCGTCAAATTTAGAATTATCTCCATCATCTCCATCATCATCTGAAAATTCAGATAATAATGATCTTATACCTGATTCTATTTGGGACATAAGTAGCGAGGATATGTTGGAATTACCTATTAATAATTTAAATTTAAATATTAAGTTAGGAGAAAATACAAATAACACAGGTTTACTTGGAATAATAGATGATAATACTTTTTATAACATAGACCGATCTCTTTTATATTTAATAAATTCTCCGTCTGTGACAGGACTTAATAATCCTGATAATATTTGCTCAGAATTAATAAGAGAATTAAATTTACATACTAGTAACTGTGTTGAAATATTAAAAACAGCTAGTGATTTAAAATTAGAACCCACAGCTTTACGGGAATTTTTTCTAGAGTTTTTTAATAATTATACAAAATTAATATTACGTTATAATTCTAATACTTTTTTTAAAATAACAGCTTTTTACGAAAGTCATTTTGATAATGTCTACCCTACAACCTTTTTAAACAAAATCTCTCATAATAAAATAAACAATGAAGATTTAAACTCAAATATAAAATCTTTTCTTTACAGTTCTAAAATTAAGAGCTTTGAAATTAAAAGCATGCAATTTGCATCATTTATTGATAGTTTAAATAGTAATATTTTAAGAAATATAAATATCAACGAATCTGAGAATATTAATTTAAATATAAGTACTTCGGAAGAAAATTTTGAATTGTTAGAAAGATTCAGATTTAACGATAGTCATCATTTATCTCAAGAATCTCATAATTTATTAATTAGTAAAGGATTTAGTATAAGCAACGATCAAGAATCTATTCAAGAAACTGAAAATAGAATTGGGAAAAGGGTTCGTGATTTTACTTTAGAAACTGAACAAGATCCACCATTTAAACGCCGTTTAATGTAAAAATGCTATTTTAAGTTTAGTTTTAACAATAGCATTAGCTTTTTTCTTTACATTAATACAAGGTTTTGAATATGTAGAAAGTACTTTTTCTATATCAGATAGTATATATGGTACAACATTCTTCTTATTAACAGGATTTCATGGACTTCATGTTATTATAGGTACTATATTTATTGTAGTTACTACTTTAAGATTAATTAACCACCATTTTACTAAACAACACCATTTCGGTTTTGAAGCTGCTGCTTGGTACTGGCATTTTGTTGACGTTGTTTGGTTATTTTTATTTGTTGCAGTATACTGGTGGGGTGGAAATTAATTATATGTTTTTAAGTCCTTTAGAACAATTTGAAATTTTACCTATATTTAAGATTCCTTTTGTATTTACTAATTCAACTTTATTTTTAGTAATAGGTTTATTATTTGTATTTATTTATTTTTATGTTAAAAATAAATTTATTCCTACAAGATTTCAACAAATTTTTGAAATGATTTTTAATACTACTATTGAATTATCATATGCAAATATTGGTAAAGAAGGTAAACATTTTATTCCTTTAATGTTTGTTGTTTTCTTTTTTATTTTATTATGTAATTTAATAGGTATGGTACCATATAGTTCTACATTAACAAGTCATTTAATTATAACATTAACTTTAGCATTTACTATTTATATAGGTTTTAATTTAATAGGTATTAGAAAACATAAATTAAATTTTTTAAATTTATTATTACCTAGTGGTGCAAATATTTTTTTAGTGCCAATTTTAGTTCCTATAGAATTAATTTCTTATTTATCTAGAGTTATCAGTTTACCAGTACGATTGTTTGTTAACATGATGGCTGGACATACTTTATTAAAAGTAATTGCTGGTTTCGCTTGGTCTATGTTAAATGTTAATAGTTTTTTATTTATAGCACATATAGTTCCTTTAATATTATTAGTGATATTAACAGGTTTAGAATTAGGTGTAGCAATAATTCAAGCTTATGTATTTACAATTTTAACATGTATTTACATTAATGATGCGTTAAATTTACACTAATATTTTATAAAAAGGAAAAGTAGCTCAGTTGGTTAGAGTAGTAGCTTGTCACGCTATTGGTCGCGGGTTCGAGTCCCGTTTTTTCCGTTTTTATAAAAACATATATATATTTAATTAGAAAATTATGTTATTAAACTATTCAAATATTTTTATATTTTTATTATTTAGTTTATTTTTATCAATTTTAATTTTTAATTTATCTTTTTTATTAGTAAAACAAAAAGATGATTTAGAAAAATTAACTGCGTATGAATGCGGATTTAATCCTTACGATGATGCTAGAAAAGTTTTTGATGTAAAATTTTATTTAGTAGCTATCTTATTTATTATATTCGATTTAGAATCAGTTTTTGTTTTCCCTTGGGTTTTAACTTTAAGTTCTAATTTTTCATTAGGTTTTTGGACCATGATAGAATTTTTAGTTGAATTAATAATAGGTTATGTTTATATTTGGTGCAGTGATGCTTTAGAATGGGATTAATTTATTTTAATTTTAAAGGAAGGTTTTAATAAACTTTCCTTTAATACACCTGTATATATATTTACTGTATAATTAAAATTAATAATTAATTTTAATTATATTTTTTATTATTTTTTTGTTTTATAACGAATTAAATAAGATTCAATTTTACCTAAGAAAGGTATAATTACTATAAAAAAGAAAAAATAATAAATCATACTAATAACACCTATTTCTGTATAAGGATATTCTACTGGCATTTGACCAACCCAACCTAATAATAAGAAAGCTACTACTAATAACCAGTAACATACTTTGAAAATAGGTCTAAAAGCTGTACTTCTAATTTCAGAAGAATTAGTAAAAGGTATTGTTAACATTACTACTAAAGAACCAAACATAGCTATAACACCTCCTATTTTATTAGGTATTGATCTTAAAATTGCATAAAAAGGTAAGAAATACCATTCTGGAACAATATGTAAAGGTGTTTTCATTGGATTAGCTTCAATATAATTATCTGGATGACCTAAAGTATTTGGATAATAAAAGATAAAAGTGAAAAAAGCTAATAATAATACCATTAAACCAAATAAATCTTTTGTATAAAAATAAGGATAAAAAGGTATATTTTCAGTTTTTAATGTTATACCTAAAGGATTATTAGAACCTACTTCATGTAATAAAGCTAAATGTAAAAAAACAGCACCTGTAATTACAAAAGGAAAAGTGAAGTGTAAACTGAAAAAACGGTTTAAAGTTGGATTATCAACAGCAAAACCACCCCATAACCAATCAACTATATCTTTACCTACTAAAGGTATTGCTGAAAATAAGTTAGTAATAACAGTAGCACCCCAAAAACTCATTTGACCCCAAGGTAATACGTAACCCATGAAAGCTGTTGCCATCATTAAAATAAAAATAATAACACCTGAGCACCATACATATTCTCTAGGAGTTATATAAGATCCATAGTAAAGACCTCTAAAAATATGAACATAAACAACAATAAAAAAAAAAGAAGCACCATTTGCATGTGTATATCTAATTAACCAACCATTATTTACATCTCTCATAATATGTTCTACACTATTAAAAGCTAAGTCAATATGAGGAGTATAATGCATTGCTAAAAATATACCAGTTAAAATTTGAATCGCTAACATAATACCTGCTAATGAACCAAATCCATAAAAATAATTTAAGTTAATTGGTGTTGGATAATCAATTATATGATTATTAACAACGGTAAATAAAGATTTTTTATTCCATCTCATTTGAATGAAATAAAAATATTCCTAAAAACTAATATAATTTTAATGTATTTTTTTATTCCAAGGACTATTGAATTCGAAAAGTCTGTATTGTTGTGATAAATTTAAAGGTTCATATACAACTCTTTTTTTTAATTCATTATAATAAACTTCTAAATAACCACTTAATGGGAAATCTTTTCTTAAAGGATGACCTTCAAAACCATAGTCAGTTAAAATTCTTCTTAAATCTGGATGATTATTAAAAAAAATACCAAACATATCCCAAGCTTCTCTTTCTGACCAACCTGCAGTTTTATAAATACAAACAATAGAATCTATTGGTTGCAATTCATTAATACATACTTTAACTTTTAATCTATTATTAAAACGAATGCTTAATAAATTATATATAACTTCAAAACGTTCTTTTTTGTTAATATAATCAACAGCACAAATGTCTGATAATAATTTAAATTGAGAATTAGTATGATTTTTAAGAAAAAATAGAATAGGAACTATTTTATTAAAAGGAATATTAATACATAATTCATTTTTATAAAAAGAATAATTTATAATAGGTAAAATATCTAATAAATATTGATTATAAGCTTTTATTAATTTCATAACTAAAATATGAAAAGAATATATTTTAAAATATATTCTAAAATAATATATATTTTTTTAAATATTTTTTTTAATATATATTAATATTTATATATATAAATACTTATAAAATATTATAAATATAAATTATAATTCCCTTTTTTCAAAAGTATTTATAATAAAATTTTATTTTAATAGCTTGAATTTAGTTAATTTCAGATTATATAAAATTTTTTTTATTTATAATATTTTATTTTTACAACCTCTTGGACTTGAACCAAGATTTTAAAGCTTAGAAGGCTAATACTCTACCAATTAAGTTAAGGTCGTTTTTAATTTTTATTTTTTACATTAAAAACAGCTTTTAATGAATTTCTTGATAATTGTTTATATATATTTTTAGTTAATGAACTTTCTTTACGTTTTTCTTTTTTAGTTAAAGTAACTGCACCAATTAAAGCTATTAATAAAATAATACCTGCAGCTAAAAAAAAAAAAGAATAATAAGTATATAAAACTTGTCCAATAGTTTCAATGTTAGTTATATTATCTAATCGATTTATAAATTGTTTATAGAAAATATCGTTTTTATAAAAAGATTTTTCAATTAAATGATAATATGTTGTAAAAACTTTACTAAACATTAAAAATGTTTCTAAAAAGAAAACAAAACTAATTAAAAAAATAATTGGAAGATAACCAAAATTTTTATTCTTATTTTTATCGATTAATATATTAATATCTAACATCATAATTACGAATAAGAATAATACAGTAATAGCTCCTACATAAATTATAATTAACATTATAGAAAGAAATTCTACTTCAGATATTAATAATAAACCAGTAGAATTAGTAAAAGCTAATATTAAAAAAAAAGCTGAATATATAGTATTTGTAGAATATATTACAAATATAGCTGATGTTAAAACTATACTTGAAAAAAGAAAGAAAAAAATAGTTTCAAAATTCATAAATGAATGATCTTAAATAATAAAAATTATTAATTATTTTTATTTTTTGTAAAAAATTAATTTATAAATACAAAAGGACTTTTTTAATTTCAATTTGAAAATTTATAAAAAAAAATTCTTACCCTCTATATTGATCTAAAATTTTTAAAAGACCACAATAAAATAAAATATACTCTCTTGGCGATTTATTATTAATTATATAATAAAGATGTTGATTTAATAAATAAATTCTTTTAAAATGACTAGATATTTTCCACGAAAAGAAAATACTACTAAATCCTCTAATCGTTCACATATTATATCTAATTCAGTTTTTATATCTTTGTAATTTTTTAACTTTTGAAGGAAAAACTCCGGTTTTTCAGTAATTATTTTTCTTATAATAACATATATATATTTACTTATTTATTAAAATTTTATTAATTTAAATATAAAATATAAGAATATAAAAGAGCTCTTCCAGCTACAGGTTCCCCTACAACTACCTTGTTACGACTTCATCAAAGTTACTAAATACTTTTTAGGGACTTTATCCTTTTTAAATTTTAATATAAATTTTTATAATTAAAAAATTAGTTAATAAAATATTAAAATAATAAAATCATTTTAAAAATATTTAACTTCCTTGATGTGACGGGCGGTGTGTACAAAGCCTAGTAACATATTCACCGCAGCATGCTGTTCTGCGATTACTAGCGATTCCAACTTCATATGGGCGAGTTGCAGCCCATAATCCGAACTAAGATAATCTTTAAAGATTTGCTCCAATTTTTAATCATTATTGCCTCTTACTGTAATTATCATTGTAGCACGTGTGTAGCCCAACTCATAAGGGCCATGAAGACTTGACGTCATCCCTACCTTCCTTCAACCTATCATTGACATTTTTATTAGAGTGCTTTTATTTTTTAAATAAAATAGCAACTAACAATAGGGGTTGCGCTCGTTAAAGGATTTAACCAAACATTTCACAACACGAGCTGACGACAGCCATGCAACGCCTGTTTTTATTATAAATATTTTATAATAAAATTTGCAAGAGTTGGTAAGGTTCTGCGCGTATTATCGAATTAAACCACATGCTCCACCGCTTGTGTAGGCTCCCGTCAATTCCTTTGAATTTCGATCTTGCGATTATACTTTTCAGGCGGAGTGCTTAACGCGTTAGCTTGATATCTAAAAAATCTAAATATGAGCACTCATCGTTTACAGCATGGACTACCAGGGTCTCTAATCCTGTTCGCTCCCCAAGCTTTCGTTTCTCAGTGTCAGTATATACCCAGATAATTGCCTTCGCTTTAGGTCTTCCTTCTATTATCAACATATTTTATCCCTCCAATAGAAATTCCATTATCCTCTATTTATACTCAAGTTTCTCAGTTTTGAAAAAATTTATAAAGTTAAGCTTTAATTTGTTTTTTTCAACTTAAAAAACCACCTACAAACCCTTTACGCCTAATCATTCCGAATAATGCTCGCTCCTCCCGTATTACCGCGGCTGCTGGCACGGGTATTAGCCGGAACTTCTTTTTTAAGTACTGTCATTTTCCTCCTTAATGAAAGAGCTTTACAACCTAATTAGCCTTCTTCACTCACTTGGTATTGCTGGATCAAGCTTTCGCTCATTGTCCAAAATTCCTCACTGCTGCCTTTAAAAAAGTTTGGGCCGTGTCTCAGTCCCAATGTGGCTGATCATTCTTTCAAACCAGCTAAAGATAGTCGGCTTGGTAGTCTTTTAAACTACCAACTACCTAATCTTACGCAAACTCATCTTTTAACGTTTTATAACTTTAATTTATTTATTCAGTATTTTTATATAAAATAATTATTCTGAATTAAAAGGTAGATAATTCACGCGTTACTCACCCGTTCGCTATGTTTAAAAATCAAACATTCAACTTGCATGTGTTAAGCATACCAATAGCATTTATTCTGAGCCAGGATCAAACTCTATTTAATTTTTATATTAAAAATTTAATATAAATTTTTATTTTTTCACTTTATTAATAGTAAATTATTCTTATATTTTATATAATATCTTAAAAGATATAAAATGTTTCTTTTTTTTATTTTTATTGGAGAAAGTAGGATTTGAACCTACGTAGAAATCAATTCAACAAATTTACAGTCTGCCGCTTTTAACCACTCAGCCATTTCTCCATTGTGATTAGTGGGACTCGAACCCACAATATTTACTTGGAAGATAAAGGATTTACCAATTAATCTATAATCACAAAGGTTTAAATATAATATATAATTAAAAAATTAATTATATATTATATTTATTATTTTTTGTTATTTTCTAAAAATTCTTTTAATATTTTTAAATCCTCAATATCTGTTATACTGAAAAAATCTAAAATTAATAGAGCTTCATCTCTAGTAAGACCATGACTTGTTAACACAGTAAAAGGGCATAATTTTACTGTTGCAGTATGTTCTTTATAATATTCTGCTATTATTTTTTCTTTTTCTGATAAAACAAAGTTAGTATTTGGATCTAAAAATTTTTCAATTATTTCAATTATTTCTTTTAATTCAGGTGAACTTTCATTTAAAGTAATATTATTTATTAAATCAAAAAAATTTTCGTGAATTAAAATAAAAAGAAATAAAAATAATATAAGGGTTTTTTTTAATTTATTTTTATTTTGAATATTCATAAATTTGAAAATAAAATGTCAATTCTAGTATTATTCCCTATTATATTTTATATGGAAATACCAAAAACCGCCTTTGGGTCCATTTTATTTATAGAATTTTAAAGCGAAAAAAGGGACTCGAACCCTCAACAGTAACCTTGGCAAGGTTATACTCTACCAATTGAGCTATTTTCGCTTTTATTTTTTTATAATAAATAAAGAATTTAATAAAAATAATAATTCTTTATTGTTTTTAGCATTAGTATGTATAGAAACATCTATTGAAGGTATATCTTTAAATTTCAAAAATTCTCTTCGTAATTCAAAAAAATTTAAAATATTTTTAATTTGAAAACTTAAAATATTTTTATTTTTAAAATTAAATTTTATATTATTATTTATTTGAGGTAATATAAAAATTATAAGTTTTTCTAAAAAAACATAAATATTTTTTTTTCTTAAAGTTAATTTACAACCAATAATTGAATTTTTTTTAATTTTTAAAAAAATATTATTTTTTTTAGATTGAGTTACTATGGGTTTTTGATTAGCGATTATTTTTAAAAGTACTAAAAGATTAATTAATTTTTTTTTTCTATATTAGCGTTTTTAAAACCTATATTTAAAGAAATTTTTGTGATTTTTGGTATTTGAAAAATGTTTTTATAATGGAATTTAGTTAAAAGATCGTAAGTAGAAATATTTTGATAATAATTTTTTATATTTTTATGCATATTTATGTTTTATAAAATATTTGAAGATAATGATAATATTTTGAAATTTTTTTGTTTTCTAAATTCAGATGTTATTGGACCAAAAATACGAGTTCCTAAAGGTTTATCTTGATTATTTAAAATAATAATACAATTTTTATCAAATCTTATCATATTACCTATTGTACTTTTTTTTTGATAAGTTGTATGAATAATTAAAGCTTTAAATAAATCACCTTTTCTTATTTTAGTTTTTTTTTTTTGGTTTAAACGTAGTTTTTTTGCAGAAATTAAAATTTTATCTCCTATTTTTCCAACCTTACTTTTATAAATTTTAATACATTGACCTAGTTTAATACCACTGTTATCGTTTATTTTTAATTTACTTTGAACTTGTATCATATTTTTTTTTCCTTTGACGAAAGTAGGACTTGAACCTACATCTTCAGATTATGAGCCTGAAAAGTTACCAATTACTCTATCTCGTCTTAAAATATTAAAATATAGTATTTTAGAAACTATCAAAGAAGGGACTCGAACCCTTAATGCTTTTATAGCTTTACATCCTAAGTGTAACGTGTTTACCAATTTCACCACTTTGATAATAAATACCTACTATTGGACTTGAACCAATAACCCAGAAAAGGGAACAGATTTTAAATCTATCGTGTTTACCAATTTCACCAAGTAGGCTTATTTTCCATATCTTATATGAATAATACTAAAATAAAAAATTATTTACAACTACATTTATTAGAATTAAAATATAACTTTATAGTTTTTTTAATTACTTTTTTATATTTATTTCTAATTTCTTATTATTTTTCAAATCAATTAATATATTTATTCATAAATATTTTAATAAATCATAACATTTTAAAATACTTTATATTTACAAATATTACAGAATTATTTTTTACTAATATAATAATATCTATGTTTATTTCTTTATTTATATCAATTCAATTTTTAATAATACAATCTTGGATATTTTTATCTTCAGGTTTATTTAAATCTGAAAATTTAAAATTTAGTAAATTTTATTTTTTATTTATAATTTTCAATTTTATAATTATAACTATAATAATAATGAAAATTATTCCAAATATACTTTATTTTTTTATAAATATAAATAATAATTTTTCAAATAAATATTTATTTAATATTTATTTTGAACCTAATTTCAATAATTATTTTAATTTTATTTTTTTATCTTATATATATATATATTCAGTTTTTATATATTTCTATATATTATTTTATATAATATTTAATAAGATTTTTCAAATTAAAATATTAATTAATTTAAGAAAATTTTTTTATTTAAAATTTGTAATAATAAGTAAT
The DNA here is from genome assembly GCA_020085045.1 of Pythium oligandrum. NCBI lineage: Eukaryota > Oomycota > Peronosporomycetes > Pythiales > Pythiaceae > Pythium > Pythium oligandrum. Next base: position 65,174 of record JAHRIK010000043.1, read on the forward strand.
GTTATTACACCACCTGAAATATTAAATCAAATATTTACTATTATAATATTTATTATTTTTTTTGAATTATCTATTTTTTTATATTTATTTTTTTATAGATATTTTTTTAAAAAAATTTGATTTATTTTTATTAGATATTTGGTTTAAACTTTTATCTATTTTTACTTCTTTAAAAATTTTAAAATTTAATTGATAATTTTCTAAATATTTAATAGATGTTATTTTTAAAGAAGCTCCGTTTGTTAAAATTATTTTATTTATATAATTAAATAATTTTTTACTTTTTTTCATAAAATATTAATAATGGCTAGATAACATAATGGTTAATGTAGTGGACTGCAAATCCTTTAATGACGGTTCGATTCCGTCTCTAGCTTTAATTTAAATAAAGGATAGAGTGGGATTCGAACCCACGGTATTATTCATACTTCAGTTTTCAAGACTGACACCTTAAACCACTCGATCATCTATCCGTTTTTAAAGTCGTTTCATTTTTTTTTTTCTACAACCATTGAAAGGTATTGATGTTTTGTCAAAAATATAACCTATTTTTACTTTTTTTTTTTTTAAGTTTCTTATAATGTTATATCGACCTAAGCCTGTCCCCTTTAAGTATATATTTATTTTTTTAATTTTTTTTAATTGAATATATTTATTGATTTTATAAACAATTAATTGAACATTATATGGTGTGTTTTTTTTAAATTTTGTTTTTTTTAAAGATTTAGTAGACCATTGTTTTAAAACATCTCCAGTATTTTTAGTTAAACTTATTATTGTATTTTTTAAATTAGATTTAACATATAAATTAGCTAAAACTAATAGATTTTTTTTTTTTTTTTGTATTTATATTTAATCATATTTTATTATTTTTTTTTTTAATGTTTTTTTTACGTACTACCTTTTTATTTTGTTTTTGAATAAACATTTTTTTGTATTTTTTAGCTGTTTTAGCATTAGTATGTGTACGTTGACCTCTTACAGGTAAACCTAAACTTTGTCTTATACCTCTATTACTTTTAATTTCCAGTAATTCATTTAATCTATTTTTTTTCTGTTGTTTTAGGACTTGTTCGATTTTTAAATTTTTATTTATATAACTTATTAAACGGTTTACTTGATAATTTTTAAGTTTGTTAATAGTTATTTGAGGATTAATTCCTACGTTTTTACAAATTTTTTTAGATTGATATTCATTTATACCATATAGAATAGTTAATGAATATAAAATACTTTTTGAATTTGAAATTGTTTTATTAAAAATATATAACATAATAAATATTCTCTATATACCATATAAAATGATAGAAAAAAAAATAAATCCTATAACACCATCACAACGTCAAACATTTTTATTAAAAAAAAATAATTTAAGTAAAACTTTCAAAATAAAAGAATTGACAAAAGGTTTTAAAAGAGCAAATGGTCGTAATAATCAAGGTAGAATTACAGTAAGACACCGAGGTGGTGGTCATAAAAGATTATACAGAATGATAAATTTCAATAGATCTAAAAATGTTGAAGGTTATGTATCTAAAATATTGTATGATCCAAATAGATCTGCAAATATAGCATTGATAAAAAATGACATAAAAAATGATTTTATTTTAGCACCTGAAGGTTTAAAAGTAAATCAATTTATTAAAAGTTCACCTAATGCCGAATTAAAAGTAGGTAATTCGTTACCTTTAAAAAATATACCTATTGGTAGTTTAATACATAATATTAGTTTACAACCTAAAGGTAATGGTAAATTAATTAGAAGTGCAGGTACTTCAGCTCAATTGATACAAAAAATCAATAATAAATATGCTAAAATAAGATTAAATTCAGGTGAATTAAAATTAATTTTATTAAGTTGTTATGCTACTTTAGGTATTGTTTCAAATATTAATCATAAAAAAATTAAATTAGGTAAAGCAGGTCGTTCACGTTGGTTAAATAGAAGACCTTCAGTTCGTGGAGTAGCTAAAAATCCAGTAGATCACCCACACGGAGGTGGTGAAGGTAAAACAAGTGGTGGTAGACCATCAGTAACACCACAAGGTAGAATAACAAAAGGTCAGCCTACTAGAAAAAAAAATAAAAAAAAATTAATTATTCAATAAAATATGTCAAGAAGTAAATATAAAGGTCCTTTTTTTAGGGTTAATTTATTAAAAAAAAAACAATGGATTAAAATTTATAATAAAAATTTAACAATATTACCTGAATATGTAGATCATTTTGTGAATGTTTATAATGGAAAAAAATTTGTAAATATTAAAATAAATGAAAAAATGATCGGTTTTAAATTTGGTGAATTTATTAATACACGAAAAAAACATATTTATAAGAAAAAAAATAAAATATGGGTCAAAAAGTAATACCAATAAGTTTACGATTAAATAAAAATGAAAATTGGCATTCAAAATGGACTGTTGATAAAAATAACTATGCAAATTTATTACATTTTGATTTAGAAATTAGAAAATATTTTGAAAATATTTTTAATCATAAAAATCTAAAATTAATAAAATTAAATGTAGTAAAAATTTCAAAAAATATAAATATATATATATATGTACAAGAAAATCAACAGTCAAAAAATTTAAAATCTTTTAATAAAATATTAAATCATTTAAATAGTTATTATAATGAACATTCTATTAAAATTTTTATAAAAAAAGTTAAATTAAAAGATTTAAAATTATTGAAAAAAAATATTGGAAAAATATTTCGCTTTATAAAAAAAAATAATAAAATCAATTATGATACTAAAAAAATGATTTATAATTTTAGTTACGCTTTTTATACTAAAAATATAAATATGATTTCTTTTTATATAAAAAAACATTAGAAAAAAAAAAAGCTCATAAAAAATTTATTAAAAATATAAATAATATTATAGAAGCTTTTTTTAAAATATTTTCTAATTTTATAGGATATCGTTTACAATTTAAAGGTCGTTTAAACGGTTCTAAAAGAAAAAAAAAACTAGTATATCAAAAAGGAAAAATACCTTTAAATACATTAAAATATGATATTAAATATCATTTTAATGAATTTAAAACACCTTCAGGTATTTGTAGTATAAAATTTTGGGTTTTTTTAAAAAAAATTAAATAAATGTTATTTCCGAATAGAACAAAATATAAAAAACAATTTAAAGGTAAGTTAGTAGGTAAAACATCAAAAGGAAATAAAATAATATTTGGTAAATATGCCATTAAAGTTCTTGAAGAAGCTAGATTAACTTCACGTCAAATTGAAGCTACACGTCGTATAATTGTACGTAAAATGAAAAGATTAGGTTTTTTATGGATTCGTATTTTTCCTGATACACCTGTTACAGCAAAACCTACTGAAAATCGTATGGGTAAAGGTAAAGGTTCTGTTTCTTTTTGGGTTGCAAAAGTAAAAAAAGGACAAATTTTATTTGAAATAAGTGGTATTTCATTAGAAAATGCAAAAAAAGTATTAAAAGCTGGTTCAAATAAATTACCAGTAAAAACTAAATTTATTTATAAATAAAAAGGGCTTATAGTTTAATTGGTTAGAGCATACCGCTCATAACGGTAGAGTTGTAGGTTCAAGTCCTACTAAGCCTATATATTATTTTTTAAAATGAATAAACTAAAGAAACAAAAAATCAATAATTTACTAGATTATCAACATTTTTTAAAAAAAGGTTCTTTAAAAAAAAGAAATTAAAACTAAAAAATATTTTATTTGAAAATCAAATATTATATAAAAATAGAGATTTAAATATTATTGAATTAAATAATTTTGAGAATATTTATATACCATCTACAGTTGTTGATTTAAAAAAAATATATACTATAGATACTTTATATGAAAATGATTTTTTATTTAATTATAAATTAAATTATAATATTTTATATAATTTTAATAAAATTATGTTTAATTATATTAAAAAAAAAAATAATAATATAATTAAAAGTAAAGTTGTTAATGGTAATCATAAAGAAACTTTAATAATTTTATTAGGTATTGTTTTTTCAATGAAATCTATTAATTTGAATAATTTAATCAGTAATAAAAAAAAATTTTATATTAATAAATTTAATAAACGTAAATTTAAACATAAAAATTTTTTTCATACTTTTAAAAAAATAAGAATAAAACAAATTATTAAAGCTTATAAATTAAGATATTTAAATTTTAAAATTGAAAAAAATAAAAATAAAGATATATTTTCTCGTGTTTCTTATTTAGAAGAAATTACAAAATATCTAAGAACAAAATATCTAAGAATAAAAAATTTAAAAAAAAGAATGCTTTTAGAAAGAAATAAAAAAAATATTTTAAGAGTAGTTTTTCTAGAAAAGGATATGAAAAAAAAATAAAAAAAATAAATAATTATGCCACAATTTGATCAATTTTCGTTTTTTAATCAAGTTTCATGGTTTCTTTTTTTCTTTTTAAATTTTTATTTTTTTATTACCTATTTTTTTTTACCAAAAATTTGTTATAATTTAAAATTTAGAAAAAAAAAATAATAGCTAATAACCAAAAAAAGAATCAAATTAATTTTGAAAAAAATAATATAATTTTTTTCTTTAATAATTCTTATAAAACTTTTTGTTCTAATTTTGAATTATTTTTAGTTAAAAAATTATCTATTTACAAATTTAATGAAAATAATAAAATACAAGAAGTTCCTTTAGTTAATGATTTATTAAAAAAAAAATAAACTTTTTTTAAATCAAAAATTTTTATTATTTAAAAAAGTATTTGTTAATATATAATAATTTAAAATAAGTGTATAGCTCAGTTGGTAGAGCACCGGACTTTTAATCCGATGGCCTTGGGTTCGAGTCCCAATACACTTATTTTAATTTTTATTGGGGATATATTTCAATTGGTAGAAAGTATGTTTTGCAAATATAAGGTTATCGGTTCGAGTCCGATTATCTCCATTTTGATATAAATTTATGCAAAAAAAAATAAAAAAAAACATAAAACAAAGATATTTATTTAAAGATTTAGAAAAAAGAAGATTAATTTTAAAAATTATTTTAAAAAACTTAAATATAGAAAAAGATTTGAGATGGAAACTACAGCAAAAATGGTTTTTTTTTAATCAAAATTCTTCAATTACACGTATTAAAAATATATGTGTTTTAACTGGACGTTCTAAAAGTGTTTATCGCTTATTTAAAATATCTAGAATTCAATTAAGAAAATTAGCATCTGAAGGTTTTTTACCTGGTGTTTCTAAATATAGTTGGTAAAATATATACATCATTTATGATTATTACTGATACTCTTTCAAATTTATTTTCAAAAATAAAAAATGGTTTTTTATCAAAAAAAACCAAAATAATACAACAAAATTCAAAACAAACTATTAACGTATTAAATATTTTAATTAATGAAGGTTTTATTAAAAGTTATAAAATAAATTCAAAAAATCAAATTGAGATTTATTTAAAGTATAAAACAATAAATCTGTTATAAATGAAATAAAACGTTTATCTAAACCTGGAAAACGTTTATATATAAAAATAAAGATTTATATATTAAAAAACAAGGTTTTTATATAATATCAACACCTTTAGGCTTATTAACAGATTTAGAAGCAAAAAAATTAAATGTTGGTGGTGAGTTAATTTGTAAAATTTTTTAAAAAATATGATTAAATTACTAAAAAAAAATATTGAAATAAAAAATAAAATTTTTTTAAAAAGTACAATAGGTAATATTGATATTTTTTTGTAGATAAAGTTATTAAAATTCCTAAAAATATAAATATTAAAATTGAAAAAAATAATCTTTTTTTTGAAGGTTTATTAGGAAAATTATCTTTAACATTTACAGATGAAATTATTTTTTTTTTCAAAAAAAATGAATTAAAATTAATACTTAACGTACAAAAAAATAAAAAAAGTATTTTAAATTTATATAATAAATTAATAAAAATTAAAATAAAAGGAATTTTACAAGGTTTTAAATTAAATCTAATTTTAAAAGGAATAGGTTTTAAAGCTTTTATTGAAAATAATAATTTAATATTAAAATTAGGATTTAGTCATAATATTGTTATAGCGATTCCAGAAAATATTAAAATTATAAATCAATCTAATAATTTAATTTTTAATAGTATTGATTTTATATATTTAACTCAATTTGTACATTATATTAAAAATTTTAAAAAACCAGAACCTTATAAAGGAAAAGGTTTATTACTTAAAAATGAAAAAATTCTTAAAAAAGAAGGTAAAAAAAGTAAAAAATAATTAAATATGATAAAAAAAAAAATAATAATAATATTTTATTAAACTTATTATTTAAATCAAAAAATATATACGGTGAATATTTAAAAGATACAAATAAAGATATTATGCCTTTTATTTTTGGTATTAGACATAATTACACAATAATTAATTTAAAAAATGTTTCTTTTTATTTAAAACGTATTTTTAAGTTATTACAGTATACTTTAGCTAAAAAAAAAAATATATTAGTAATAGGTAATTCTGATGATATCCAATTTTTAATTAATAAAAAATTTATTAAAAATAATAAAAATATAGTTTTTTTTAATAAAGACTGGGTAAATGGTTTAATAACAAATAAAATTACTAATAACTCTGAAAATAAAAAAATAAATCAATTATTAAATAAAAATCGAATAAAATTAATATTAATAATTAAAAGTTCAATTAATGAAAAATTTTTAAATAAAGAATTATCAACATTAAATATACCTATAATTTCTTTTATTAATACCAGTCAAGAATTAAAAAATATTAATTATCCTATTGTAAGCAATTCAAAAAATATAAAATCATTATATATATTAATGTATTTATTAAGAAAAGTTTTTTAATATTATGAATAAATTAAAACCTCGAAATAAAATTTGTTTTCAAAATAATAATAATCCACATACTTATTTAAAAATATCAAAACTTAAAAAAAAAAAATGGAATTTATTTAAAAAAAGATTAAAATATAGAAAAGAAATTAAACCAGAAAAAAGAAATCGATTTTTTCAAAAAAGATTATTTGAAAAACAACAATTTAGAAATTTTTATGGTTGTATACCTGAATATCAATTAAAAAATTTATTTAAAAAATTATCTAAAAAAGATAATAAAATAAATACTTTTAAAAATTTTGTTATAACTTTAGAAAGTCGTTTAGATATCAATTTATTAAGATTGAGATTTGTAAAAACAATTTTTCAAGCAAAACAAATTGTAAATCACAAAAAAGTTAAGGTTAATAATAAAATTGTAAGTAAACCTAATTTTTTATTGAAAAAAGGTGATGTAATAAGTATTATTAATTAATGAAAAAAAAAAAAATAATTTAAAAAATAAACAATTTATTTATAAAAAAAAAAATTCTTTAAATTTAAGAAATATTGCAGAAAAAAACGAAAAAAAAACTAATAAAAATAGTCAAAATAACTATTTATATAAAAACAAAAATTAAAAAAAGGTGTTTTTTTAAAAAAACCTAAATTTAATGAAATTATGTATCCTTTTTTTTTAAATTTAAAATTAGTTAATGAATATTTAAAAAAAAATAAAATTTTAAATTATTTAAATGGTTTAAGTATATATAATAATAAAAGCATTAAGTGGATGCCTTGGCATTAATTTAATTTTTAGGACGTAAAAATGCGAAAAGCTATATCAAATATAAAAATATTTTGAGATATAGATCTCCTAGAGAAAACTTTTTCTTTGTGAAAATTTTAAAAGCAGTGAACTGAAATATCTAAGTAACTGTTAAAAAAATCAAACGAGAATCCGTTAGTAGTGACGAGCGAAAATGGATATAGGTTTATAAAAATAATTGAATATTATTTGAAGAATTTTGAAAAATTCACTAAAAAAGGTTAAAGTCCTGTAGAATGATATTTATTTTTATATTAGTAAGAAGGGATATGTGTAGTCTTTTTTGAATATTGGGGAACCACCCTCAAAACCTGTAAAAATTAATGACCGATAGTGAACAAGTACTGTAAAGGAAAGGTGAAAAAGAACTTTCGAGTTTGAAATAATTCTGAAACTTAATGTTAATAATCAATTGGAACTTTTTATAAAGTGACAGTGTACCTTTTGCATAATGGGCCAGCAAGTTTATTTTTATAGCAAGCTTAATTTTTTAAAGTAGGCGTAGATAATTCAAGTTTTAAAATGCTTTTAAGTTATGAAAATAAGACCCGAAACCGAGTGATCTAACTATGAACAGATTGAAAAATAGGTAAAACTATTTGGAGGATCGAACTCACATATGTGGCAAAATATGGAGATGATTTGTGGTTAGGAGTGAAAGGCTAATCAAACTCGGAGATAGCTGGTTTTCCGCGAAATCTATTGAAGTAGAGCATTTAAAAACTTTTTCTGGGGTAGAGCACTCATTGAGCTAGGGGGCTTAAAAACTTACTGAACTCTTAGAAACTCCGAATACGGAAAAAGGTAATTTAAATAGACAGACATTAGGCGCTAAGGTCTTTTGTCAAGAGGGAAACAGCCCAGATTGATCGCTAAGGTCTCTAAATAATATTCTAAGTGAAAAAGGAAGTGAGAAAATGATTACAACCACATCATTTTACTGAAGATGCTCAAAATTCTAATTTAATTTTACCTGGTTTAACTTTCTTAGAAAAAAAAGGTACATATATTAATATTGAGGGTTTAATTCAAAAAAATGATCAAATTTTAAATTTGGACACTGAACAAAGAAAAGATTCTATTATTTTTAAATATTTATTTAAATTTATTGTAAATAAAAATCAAATAAAAAAACAAGATAATTCTTTTTTAATATTTAAAGAAATTTTACCTTATATTTCAAATAAAAAATTAAAAATAATAAATAATATTTCTCAGTATAAAAGAATTTCAAATGTTAATGTATTTTTCTTAAATTCATTAATCAAAAATTATTATTATACAAATATTTTAGAACAATATTCTAAGATTTTGGTTAATTCAAAAAAAATACTTAAAAATAATAATAATTTTAAATAATAATATAAAAATAAATATGATATATACAATTTTAAAAATTTTAATTTTAATTTTAACTTTATTAATTTCTATAGCTTATTTTACTTTAGTTGAACGTAAAGTATTAGCTACTATTCAAAGAAGAAAAGGTCCAAATGTAGTAGGTGCTTTTGGTTTATTACAACCTTTAGCTGATGGTTTAAAATTATTTCTTAAGGAAACTATTTTACCAAGTAATGCAGATGTGATTTTATTTATTATAGCTCCAATTTTAACTTTTTTTTTAAGTTTATTAAGTTGGGTTGTTATACCAATGGGTATGGGTATGTTTTATACTGAATTAAATATCGGTGTTTTATATTTATTAGCTATATCTTCATTAGGTGTATACGGTATAATAATAGCGGGTTGGTCAAGTAACTCTAAATATTCGTTTTTAGGAGCTTTAAGATCAACAGCGCAAATGGTTTCTTATGAATTAACAATAGGTTTTTCAATATTATCTGTTATAGTTTGTGCAAAATCTTTAAATTTAATTTCTATAGTATTAGCACAAAAAACTGTATGGTATTGTGTACCTTTATTTCCTGTTTTTATTGTTTTTTTTATCTCATGTTTAGCTGAAACAAATAGACACCCTTTTGATTTACCTGAAGCAGAAGCTGAATTGGTTTCTGGTTATAACGTAGAGTATTCTGCTATGGGTTTTGCGTTATTCTTTTTAGGTGAGTATGGTAATATGCTTTTAATGAGTGGTTTAACTACAATTTTATTTTTAGGTGGTTGGTTAGCTCCTTTCCCTTTTAATATAGGTTTTTTAAATTTTTTACCAGGTTCATTTTGGTTTAGTATAAAATTAGTTTTCTTTGTTATTCTTTTTGTAGTAGCTAGAGCTATTTTACCGAGATATAGATATGATCAATTAATGAGACTTGGTTGGAAAGTTTTATTACCATTTGTTATTAGTTGGTTTTTATATACTTCTAGTATTTTAATTAGTTTTAATTGGTTATAATATAATGAATATTTTAAATCATTTTATTGTTAATTTTTTTTATTTTGTCTAGGTTTATTTGGAATTATTTTAAATCGACAAAATATTATAATTATTTTGATGTCTATTGAATTATTATTATTATCAATTAATTTGAATTTTATATATTTTTCAGTATTTCTTGATGATCTAATAGGTCAATTATTTTCATTATTTATTTTAACAGTTGCTGCAGCTGAATCTGCTATAGGTTTAGCAATAATGATTGTTTTTTTCAAAATATATGGAGATATATCTATTTATAAAATTAATCTATTATCTTTATAGATTAATTTTATAAGTATACATATAATTAATAATATTTCTATTTCGTATTGAAATAAAAATATTTTTTATTAACTTAAATTAAAAAGCGAATAAAATTAAGAAAGCAATCATTAAACAGAATAAAGCAATAGATTCAGTTAAAGCGAAACCTAAAATAGCTGTTCTTGTTAAATCTTGTTGTAAAGAAGGGTTTCTAGAAATACCTAAAACTAATGAACTAAATACTGAACCGATACCGATACCAGCACCTGCTAATCCAATAGTAGCTAATCCAGCACCAATAAATTTTGCAGATTGTAATAACATATTATGTAATTAATTTATATCTTTTTAAAGATATATAACTTTTAAAAAAAAATTAAAATGAAAATACTTCTAATAAGAATATATTTTATTATAAATATTAAAAATTTACTTATATTTTTATTTTTAAATAATGATCTGAATTTAGACAGTAGATCCTATAAACCTTTAATAGTAACTATAAAAAATTCTTCAATAGAGAAATATTTTATTTTTTCAATAAAAAATTGTAATTCTTATTCTACTTTAATAAATAATCATAATACTTTAATAAGAAATAAATAATTAATATTTATAATAAAATATATTCTTATTAGAAGTATTTTCATTTTAATTTTTTTTTAAAAGTTATATATCTTTAAAAAGATATAAATTAATTACATAATATGTTATTACAATCTGCAAAATTTATTGGTGCTGGATTAGCTACTATTGGATTAGCAGGTGCTGGTATCGGTATCGGTTCAGTATTTAGTTCATTAGTTTTAGGTATTTCTAGAAACCCTTCTTTACAACAAGATTTAACAAGAACAGCTATTTTAGGTTTCGCTTTAACTGAATCTATTGCTTTATTCTGTTTAATGATTGCTTTTTAATTTTATTCGCTTTTTAATTTAAGTTAATAAAAAATATTTTTATTTCAATACGAAATAGAAATATTATTAATTATATGTATACTTATAAAATTAATCTATAAAGATAATAGATTAATTTTATAAATAGATATATCTCCATATATTTTGAAAAAACAATCATTATTGCTAAACCTATAGCAGATTCAGCTGCAGCAACTGTTAAAATAAATAATGAAAATAATTGACCTATTAGATCATCAAGAAATACTGAAAAATATATAAAATTCAAATTAATTGATAATAATAATAATTCAATAGACATCAAAATAATTATAATATTTTGTCGATTTAAAATAATTCCAAATAAACCTAGACAAAATAAAAAAATTAACAATAAAATGATTTAAAATATTCATTATATTATAACCAATTAAAACTAATTAAAATACTAGAAGTATATAAAAACCAACTAATAACAAATGGTAATAAAACTTTCCAACCAAGTCTCATTAATTGATCATATCTATATCTCGGTAAAATAGCTCTAGCTACTACAAAAAGAATAACAAAGAAAACTAATTTTATAGAGAGAGATTAAAAATCAAATAAAAAAACAAGATAATTCTTTTTAATATTTAAAGAATTTTACCTTATATTTCAAATAAAAATTAAAAATAATAAATAATATTTCTCAGTATAAAAGAATTTCAAATGTTAATGTATTTTTCTTAAATTCATTAATCAAAATTATTATTATACAAATATTTTAGAACAATATTCTAAGATTTTGGTTAATTCAAAAAAAATACTTAAAAATAATAATAATTTTAAATAATAATATAAAAATAAATATGATATATACAATTTTAAAAATTTTAATTTTAATTTTAACTTTATTAATTTCTATAGCTTATTTTACTTTAGTTGAACGTAAAGTATTAGCTACTATTCAAAGAAGAAAAGGTCCAAATGTAGTAGGTGCTTTTGGTTTATTACAACCTTTAGCTGATGGTTTAAAATTATTTCTTAAGGAAACTATTTTACCAAGTAATGCAGATGTGATTTTATTTATTATAGCTCCAATTTTAACTTTTTTTTTAAGTTTATTAAGTTGGGTTGTTATACCAATGGGTATGGGTATGTTTTATACTGAATTAAATATCGGTGTTTTATATTTATTAGCTATATCTTCATTAGGTGTATACGGTATAATAATAGCGGGTTGGTCAAGTAACTCTAAATATTCGTTTTTAGGAGCTTTAAGATCAACAGCGCAAATGGTTTCTTATGAATTAAACAATAGGTTTTTCAATATTATCTGTTATAGTTTGTGCAAAATCTTTAAATTTAATTTCTATAGTATTAGCACAAAAAACTGTATGGTATTGTGTACCTTTATTTCCTGTTTTTATTGTTTTTTTTATCTCATGTTTAGCTGAAACAAATAGACACCCTTTTGATTTACCTGAAGCAGAAGCTGAATTGGTTTCTGGTTATAACGTAGAGTATTCTGCTATGGGTTTTGCGTTATTCTTTTTAGGTGAGTATGGTAATATGCTTTTAATGAGTGGTTTAACTACAATTTTATTTTTAGGTGGTTGGTTAGCTCCTTTCCCTTTTAATATAGGTTTTTTAAATTTTTTACCAGGTTCATTTTGGTTTAAATGT
>JAHRIK010000044.1:0-36171 GCA_020085045.1 Pythium oligandrum
TTTTTGTCGTGCTAGACGGGTGTCATTCTTCTCGAGTGTGGTTCCAGACATGTTTGGCAAATCGGCGATCGAGACGATCATCGGAGGTATGGATCGTTTGTATGTATGTATGTTAGGTTTCGTGTGAGTCATTTTGTGTCCTTGTGTATAGCGTGTACGGAACAGCTGGATCGTACCGTGCAGGTGCACAGTCTGGTCGAGGGACTGAATCTCTCTGCGACTGGCGCATTGCGAGAGATGAATCAGGATCGATCAATGTCTCCCGGTGAGACGCTGGCTCTCCTCCGTGATTTGCTCCAAGTCAAGTACAAAGCGGACTTTGACGTACTCAAGATGGCCAAGTACTCTGGTCTGGAGTGTGGTATCGTGATGGAGTCAATGACGAGTCCGTATGCGGTCGGCAGTGGGAGTTGCATTTGGGCTTCTCGAGAGGACATCGAGCAGTGCGGATCCAAGATGATCGTCGCGCACGACTACGTGCCACCTCGCGTTGAGAAAGAAGAGAACACGGGGGCTATGTGGTTTGATGCAGACGATCCGACAGAAGGACGACGACTGTGAAGCTATCGACTCGAAGCCGTCTGAGGGTCGTCCGACGTCTCGAGCAGACGAGTGCGAGTCCAGATCTCCATTCAGTGTTGCTGCATCCCGTGCGACGGCGGTGACGATGCGGATTGTGCGCGTGGAGGGTCTGCCGAACGTCCGTCGACTTGGCGTTCAGAGTCCGTACTGCAAGTGGCGACTCGTGGGTTCTGATCAACGTGAGGTGGCCTCTAGTCGGACGATGCCTGGTATCAAGGGTGGCGTGAGTCCCCAATGGGAGACGCAGTCGTTTTGGATTGTTCTTAGCGGTTGCGGTGGCGTGTCGGCATTGAATGGGTTGACGTTGTATTTCGTGGTAAAGACGGCGGGATGCTCCCCAAGACGTCGTACGTACTCATGTTTGTTGTTTGTTTTGTGTGTGTGTGTGTGTGTGTGTGTATTTGACGGTGATGTCGTTGTGTTCTAGAATCACGATTGCCGAGGGCTCGTACAGGTTGCACGACGTGTTCAAGTCGGATGTGGGGACCGATGGTAAATGGAAGATATGAATCTGGGTCTTACTGCGAAGGAGGTCCACGCAGGAGTGCTCCACTTCAAGATGCAGCATCGACATGAACAGCAGTTGCCTCCACGCAAGAAACTAATACACGGCTGACCGTTTCCTCCCTAGTATCTGGATGCGGAGGTGAACATTGATGTGGTATAATACAAGAATGCTGGTGAGGAGAGATACGGAGGTTGGTTGTGAGGACTGTAGCATGCAGCAACGATCAAAGACAAGTCGACATTCCGCGCATTGAGTCTGGAGCAGGCTCATCATTGCTCCACTGTCAGTTTGGTCGCCAAAGCGAGAAGATGCGCTGAAGAGTCTTTCGGTGAGAGCGAGTGCTTCTAACTCAGGATCTTGGTCGCGAGTGCGTCCATTTCGTTTTCGGCTACGACCTTCTGCACTGCTTCGAGGGTGCTTGAGGTCGACTCGGAGTGGCGTGAATCATCATCTGAGCTGGCGGTGCTGGGTTTCACCACAGCTGACGGTGGATTTGCAGTTCGAATGTGATGATGGCGACACTGAAGTCGCGTCCAACAAGGCACAAGCCTCAAGAAATGGCCTTAAACCTCGATCCTATTGATAGCCCGTTGGAATCTCATTCAATCCACACACATGCCAAGTCATGGCGTTGTGCCTGTGAATCCTGTGCTCTGGACGCGACAATGAGTAATGCACACAAGCGAGTCCGCGTCTGTATCCGCGTGCGTCCGCCGGTGGGGAAAACCAATGGAGTCGTCTCATCCACTGGCCCTGGTGTCGTCGTGGACGACAGAGAGCAGACCATCAGCGTCGTCACAAATGCTGCCAGTGGTACAGGCACTTGCTTTCATTTCGACCAAGTGCTGAGCTCACAGACAAATCAAGCCGGAGTGTATCAAAATGCAGCCTCGGAGATCGTCGAGAGCGTCTTGAGTGGGTATAATGGCACGATCATGGCGTATGGACAGACTGGAGCAGGCAAAACGTTCACCATGTCGGGTGGGAAGCGGCAATTTGAAGACCGAGGCGTCATCGCACGGTCCATTTCCAGTATCTTTCAGCAAATCCATCGAGATTCCGAGCATTCCTACGTCGTGCGGGTCTCGTACATGGAAGTTTACAACGAGAATCTCTACGATTTACTGAATTTCACCGAGCCAAACAGCCATGGAGCTCCTGGAATGGCGAACAACAACAATCATCGTGAAGAATTGGTGGTCCAAGAGAACGAAAAGGGCCAAACGTTCATTCGAGGACTCACTCGACCTGTTGTCAAGACGGAAGAAGACGCATTGGATATGTTGTTCCAAGGCGAGACGAATCGAACGATTGCCGAGCACTGTCTGAATGCCTCGTCAACACGTTCACACTGTTTATTTACCATTTACATCGAGAAGAAGCGTGCGGTGGACGATGAGATGATGGAGCAGTCGAATAACAGCGTCACGACGTTCAGTAAGCTGCATCTCGTGGATCTCGCAGGCTCGGAACGCATGAAGAAGACGCATGTGACAGGTGTGATGCTTAAAGAAGCCTCGCATATCAACAAATCGCTGACATTTCTAGAACAAGTGGTAATTGCTCTCGGTGACAAGAAGCGTCAGCATATCCCGTATCGACAGACGCCATTGACAAATATTCTCAAAGACTCGCTGGGTGGCAACTGTCGGACCATGCTCATAGCATGTGTCTGGCCAGAGGACAGTCACAATGACCAGACTTTGGCGACACTCAAGTTTGCGACCCGAATGATGCGAGTCAAGACCTCGGCGATGATCAATGTGGCGCAACAAGGCGGCCAAGGTGGACCAGCGAGCGCGGAAACGCAAGTCATGCTGCAAAAGTACTTGCAAGAGATCAAGCGACTGCGGGAAGAACTGGCGATCCACGACACCTTGGCAGGACGGAGTTTTGTGGAGTACGATGTTAAGAGCATTCGATCAACGGCCAGCCGGTCACTGTATCGGAATCAAGTGAAGGTGTATCTTCGGGATGAGCACTGCGTCCCCGAAATCGTGAATCTCGAGCAAACGCGCCAGCTTTTCTCCGTTTTCCGGGAGGTTTGTCTCGAAAACCAAGCCACGCTCGACCAAACATCATCGTCGAATGGTATTTCACCACCAGCGGTGCCTTTATCCATCACCACTCCATCGAAGACGACTGAAAGTCGGATGGTGAAGCAGTTTCGCGCCATGCGAGCAGGTTCGTTGCCTTTAATCAAGTCACCCGAGTCGCAGGACAAGCGAATACACGGTAACCAACCGGAGACACCTGAAGAAGACCATGATGACAAGCCAGAGAGGACAATTCTGCCTCCATTCGTCCGTTTTCGGCAGGAGAGGGTAGGAAACAGGCTCCAACGGCTCCAGTTCAGGATCAACGCAGTGAAAAAGAGCTTTTCGAGGCGTTCAAGCAACAAGAGAGCCCTCGTCCAGAGTCGTTATTAGACTTGGACGTGGCCAAGCAGAATCTACGACAGGCCAAAGCCCAGTTTGCGAACCTCGGCCTCGACATCAACCGGCTCAAACTGTACGTCGCATATCGCAGGGTGTCTATGAAGCTCTAACGTATTGTTTCCTAGGGATATCGACGGCTTGACGTTGAAGCTGCAGGAAGCACGCCAGGTTCCCATCGAAGGCACGCCTGCGGATACATCTGAGACATCCAGTAGTGGGACGGATTTCCTCGTCCTCCAACTCAAAGACGCCAAGAAACAATATCGCGAGCGGTTTGAGAGCTTCCAAGAGAAGAAAGCCGAGGTCAAGTATCTCCTCAAGATCAAAGACCAGATGCTGGACAAAGTCACGCGCGACTTTGAAGTCTGGAAGCTTGAGCATGAGCAGCGCGGATGGTGAAGAAGCGACCCATCTCATTCGAGCAAACCGATTTGAAGCTGCAAGGCTCGCGTTGCGTGTCGCTGTGAACGCATAGAGGAAACATGGGTACATATCCATTGAAGCCGTCTCATCAACGCACGTCGCGTCTTCCACGAGCTCCATTACCGCGGGGGCATCAGCTGCCTCCTCTTTCGGACGCGGTGACATGTGTATGTTGTTTTACAGGTGGTACACTGTTAAACAACTTTCTGGCTGCATATCAGAAGAGACGGTCGATGGGGTTTCAGAGGTTCTGGACACACCCAAACACGCTGCGTGCCTTTGTCGCGCCTCCTCTGTGCGCATGCGGCACGGTAGGTACAGTGACCTGGTTTTGGTGGTCCCGGTCCGACCGTCCGGTGAGCGTGCAGCGAGTCTTTCGGACGGTGACTGGGCTCATCACCACACCAGGCCGCGACAGAAATACGCACCCCCTGGTTTCTTCTGTGCTCTGCCCAGGCGTTAAATGCCGTCTAGACCGTACGCCCACCTCGATCGCAGCTCAGCGGCTTGTATTGGGAGCAGCTGGCCTCGTGTTGCAGTGCGTGGTCTTTGTGCTCGACGCGATGATCACCTTACTTCAGTATACTCGTGGGCGATACACAGTCTCTTCACGTGTACCATGTACTTGTTTTCGCTTCATCTGGTGTTGCATAGCCGCGCTGGCCATTTTTAACAACTCGGCCGACAGAGAGCGCACCACCCACGCGGCTCATATCTTTGTCGCCGCGCTGAATCTCCCACCGCCGGCCTCATGGAGCCATCATCACACTTCCATCTCCCTTCCTGCCCACAGCACCACACCACCCTCGCTGTGTGTGGGGGTTGCTGTGTACATCTGTGTGTGTGCGCGAGCCGAGTGACAAGAAGCGACGAGCTTACTCGACTCTATTGCCACCATGACGGCCATGCCCCTGCCTTCCTTCCAGACCTTCCTCGAGTCCACGCGATACACGCTCCCGCAGATGACACAGCACGTCGTAAGCGTGACGCGCGAGCAGTCGCTGTCGCCCATGGCGAAATACAGCTCCAAGATGTACCAGCTCGCGGTCTTGACGGCCATGGAGTACGAGAAGACGGCGTTTGTGCAATCGTCGCCCGTGGCCATTCGACGCGCGTTGAGTCCGGCGTCGTCGTATGAAGAATCAAATGTGACGACGTCGTCGGATGAGAGCGAGTTGTCGGATGAAGAGCGAAGAGCAAGCACTGGACGGCGGACGGTCATGCCCTGCCGGACCAAGAAGAAGTACCTCAAGGAGCGACAACGCTACGAAATCGTGCGAAGAGTACGCGCTGGAGAGAAGCAAGCACATCTCGCCAAGGAATTTGGTGTCTCCCGCGCCGCCGTGTGTTATTTATTGAAGCATCAGCTCGAGATTTTGAGTCGATCCGGCGCCAGTGAGCGCATGTAAATAGGTTCCATAGTTCAATATACCCCCAAAGTACTGCCATATTCGAGTTGACAGTCTTCGTTCGTTCGGCGAGATGACGGGTCTCGAACGCTATTTGAGATCATTCCCTTCAGTCTCTTCGCTGATCAAGGCTGGTTGTGGCCTGATAGCGACCCGCGCACACAGAAACCAACGATCGCACTTGTCGAGACAATATATATATTCATACTCGTGGCGAGCACATCCATCCTCTACTGGGTGCTCCCACGCAAGTTCACAGTGATATCGAACGGTAAATTAAACGTCACGGGGACTAGAGATCGTGGGACGATTGTGCTCGGTGGAGAATCTCTGCTTGATGCTTCAATAAATAGCTCACGGCCGCTCGCGTGACGCCGAACTCCCGCGCGAGGTGGGCTTGGCGTTCGCCGGCGAGCACGCGCTGCACAATGATACACCGTTGCTGTTCCGTGAGGTACTTCTTCTTCTTGCTGCAAGATGGCTGGTGGCGCTCCGCTTCCACCGGTTTGACCACACCGAGAGACATCAAGAGATCTTCGAGACTCTGCGGTGAGGACATTTCCGAGTCTTCGGACGACTCGGAAGGACTGGAGGATCCGTCCGTGAGTGAATCTCGCATGCCTTGAGCGCCATACCAGGCTTCTTGGTGTCTTGGCGTCACACAGCGCGCCGAGATGGCCGAGACGCCGGCAGGACTCCTCGTGCTTTCGACAAAGTCCTGGAAAGAGGGCAACGCCACACTGATGGTCATGGCTGGAAGGGAGATGGAGAGGCCGGTTACGAGAAGGCGAGGCGTCTGTCGCGAATGAGACGTTTACTTGCGAGTCGCTTCAGGAAATGAGCTCTCCATTTTACCACCACCTGTGCACGTTGTAGAGAAATGCACGGCACCATCGCACGCATCTCCTAAATACTAGCCGTGTCGAAAGTCCACGCGCCAACCTCACTTTTATCAGTGGGACGTGCGTCTAGGAGCCAATCTGTGACGAGTGGATACTGATTCAAAGCCACAATGTGACACTCAAGATCGCGAGCAAGGCACGTCGAAGCTCGTGTCTTTGTCCTCCCCCGGCAGCTCAGACCACGAGGGACTGTATCGTACACTTCGCGCAAGACAACAAGGGCTCACTTGGCCAGCCTGTCAAGCCGCTGATGGAATCAGTCATAGCATTTAGACGACTCTAACAACGCCCTTCCACTTGAGTCTGTCGCGGGCATTCAGCCGTCCGGACATGACAATGGACGAGCGAGCATACCACGTCCGCATGCATGAGTTGCAGCATGTTTAACTCGAATACGTGCAAAGACCAACGCTCTGCGCGCTTCATGTCTTTGTTCGAGGCGGGACGACTTGACTTTTACGCCACCCGCTCGGAGCCAAAGAAGTAGGCGCTCGCATCTCCGACTCGAACGCACAGACGAGTCGAGTCGGGCGATTCTCTCGATGTTCTTCCCTCTTAGCAACGGTTCCACCTCAACGATAACATGCAACAGTCCCTCGCAGATTAAAGCTCGACTGCGCGAGAGAAGACCATCGAGCAAGAGCCCAGAGTTGAGCTCTGTTAAACATCACGGAGACCGTCTTTGGTCTTGTGGTTGAATGGCGTCCTGCTTGCAGCGGGACGGCAGGCAAAACACAAAACACCACCACTGTTCGTTCCTATTTTCCATCTTTCCAAGCATCACGTGCGACAAACCCGCGTGTCCGCTTTGCATGGATGCCTTGACGGACAGACACTGCACGTGCTCGCACAAGTACGAGGCAGCTGCCGAGTTAAACACACGAAGCCATCCTTGCGATCTTCAACATGGCGCCTGACTTGCTACGTAGGCATGGCATGTCGCACGCCACGAGTTCGTTTTTCTTGGTCTCCGCTTCGTGTCTTTGAGACCGAGACGTTGCGTCGCTGGGTTGTGTGAGGGAGACGCGAGCTCGGGGAATTTTGCGTCAACAAGCGAGTGCCTGACCCACGGGACTTGGGCTCTCAGTCGCAATTTGTGCAAGAGCCTCTGAATTCACCCAACATGTCGCCGCCGCTGGGCGCTGCCACTGAGACGTTACTACTACGTACTTACATAGCCCTTGATCAAAGCCCTGGCTGCTTCAAAGATTCCTAGGAGGACTGGACGGAACTAGACAGACTCACCCACACGTACGACCCGCGTACCATCGCTGGTGGTGTGGTCACGTGCCTCTAATTATATGAAGTCCGCCAAAGGCGCGTCTCTTCAGACGTAGACTTGCTCACATGCGCCGACTAAACCCTGCTCACAAACTCAAACCTTGGGGTCAGTCTCTCCATCAAATACGTGAAGATCACCCTGAATCGACATGATGGTGCTTGCGCCAAGGTAAGCTTGGCCGATTTCGTCCTGCTTGTATGGAAATTGACCACATCATGATCAAACGAAGGTCGGATGGCATACGGTGGTCCGACTTGTGAATGATGAACAAATCCGCCGACGCCGAGCGGTGAGTTGGACATATAGCGACACTCCACCCGACCGATCGACCAGGCACAACAACACTGGCAACGTATCTTTCGGGAGACCACGCGCGCTGGCAAAGCAACTACTGGAGTAGAACTTTAGCGGTAAATTGACAGGGTGTAGTTCAAACAGCTATAGAGCACGTGTAAAACGACTCAATAGACTTCAATGAGAGAAAAAAAAAAAAAAGAGTTGGACATATAGATTGCTAATGAACGCTCGCATATGGAACTCTGATCAGTTTTCACGTATGGTGATACCAGTTTTTGCGCTTTCCGCCTTAGATACTCGTTGTCAATCGACCTTTTGCATTTGAATAAGGCGAATTTCGGCATGACATGCACTTCGCCCGTCTTCTGCCGAAGTGAGTTAGCGTCCGACGTCATAGAGCACTGTGTTCCTTTGACCTATGTCTCTCGCTGGTCGTGCCTTGTAGGCAGCGATTATTACAGCTTGTGGATCGCGCCTAGCTTGAAGCGTCCTTCGAATCCAATCAGCAATCTGCAAGCTTCTCACTTGTGTATTGTTTGACTAACAATCTGTTCATGCTCGCGTGGCTTTAGCATTGGTTGTGCTTGGGGGGATTCTGAAATTCTAGTCGATTCAAGTACTATACCTGATCGAGCATAAGAAGGGCGATAACTCGCCATTTCGGTGCTGTACGATGTGCTTTGTCCGGAATTCGAGTCTTGAATCGGTTTTCTGAGTTCTACAACGGTTTTCTTCGCGAACGAACGCTCTATAGAGCGGTGGGCCACATCTGGAGACGTAAAACCGCATCGAATACATGCCGAACGCTCTCATGAAGCAATTCGCTATGTAATCAGTCTCTACCGCCTGCCCTCTTCGGACTGTGAGCGGTGAGGCTCTCCTGGGGGCCAAGACCCGTCAAATCGCCGAGTATGAGGTACGCTCGTTGGCTCTTTGTCCCCTTGACTGTTAAAAGGTCCTTCTTATGCTAACTAGTCCACCGCTTGCTGACAATGGAGCTCCAGACGCCTATCTTTCTCTGCTAAGATCTCAAGGATGTGGTCATCTCGAACAGCCCAACCAAGTCGGCTCGGTCGTCTTCCCTCTCAGAACCAGAGTCAATCGGTGATGACGTGAGAAAGGTGACGCAGGATCGACGACCAGAAAGCGAATATGATGAGGATCTCGCAGTCCGATCGCGATCTGGAGCGTAAAAGATCACAGGATCAGCTCACGCATGCGTGGATGTGTTGACGAGACCACTCGTAGCTGATGTGCAGCCATTGACTTCCTAAAGTCCATAAGGAGCTTGTTTCACGGCAACCAAAGAGGGCACAGGTGAGCAATAGCCTGACCAAACGAAGGCGCAGTCACTTCAAGTGATGACGGCGCCGCGTGGCGCGAAGGTGTTCCGTAATGTAATGTATCGATACCTGCTGCAACATCCTTGTTTCACGCTCCCTCCTGCCTGCGAATCTTCAAGCGCAAGGCACCACTGGCAGGTGAGAGAATAAAATAAAAGGTGGCAGCTTCTCTGATTCGGGCTTTGAGACAGGCGCTTCCAATGATGGTTTTGCACAGGTAAATCATCTTCTACGATCCCTTATTAGGCCGGTTCAAGCGGCAAGCGTATTGAGAAGGATTACGGGAATTGCAGGCATATCAATTAATCCCAGGGTTTGTTGTGGCTAGTTCTATGTGTTCTTCGGTACTACTGTAACTTGCTGTACTGTACTGCACAATGAAACCGGCTGTGGTGTTTCTGTTGACGCAAGGACGCGTGACATTGCAGCGCGCAAATGACTTGCTGCGGTTGGAGGCGCTGGGTTTCACTGTCTCATCGGTCGAAGGCGCCATCGGATAGAAGAGGCGAGTTCTTCTACGCTTCCTGGATCTTGTTTTTCTAACATTCTGTTCAATTGATGGGGGGGGGGGGGCTAGGCACGTTCTCCGACTTGCCGGATGAAACCTGCGGCCTACTTGTTGAAAGGATTGAGCATCTATCGGATCCTCACCACCGATCTAGCTATTAGACACCATGCAGATAGAGTTAAACACCCCAGTCGCTTGTACACACCTCGAACTCGTCCTCATCATTTAGAATCCTCGAACAAACGAGCCAGACGCCATGCCTTGTCGGTTCTTTGTGTACGTGGGGGCGTCATCTCTGGGATTCGCTTTTCTCAGTAACTGGAACGAATCCGCCTCATGTGGATGTCTATGAGATATACTGAGAAGAGGAAACGCGAGCGTACACCAATGTTCTTGACACACCACCGAGCGACACGGACAACGTGTCTTTGCCTCAATGATCGTCCAGACTTGGCCCTAGCCCGTGCCCACTTTCCTCCGTCGAAAGGGAGAAGAGGAGGAGGAGGAGCAGAGTGAAGGAGGGGGAAGAAGCGTACTGCTGGTCGTGCAACCAAGCACCTTGAAAGCCGACAGCAGTAGCTTCATTCCGCAAGTGGACGTCTTGAGTACACATCGATTTATCTCTATTCCAAGGCCTTAATGACCACTGCGACTTTACCCAGCTTCGACGCTTTCCTGCAAAGCGCCCGTCGAACACCGGCGTTGCTCCCTGGCACCGGGGTATTCCACCGATCTGTGTCCTGCCCATCGCTCCCTTCGATCATGACGGACAGTCCGGCTTCGCCTTCAAGCTACTACCCTTCATACCAGTGCTACACGCCACCAGGCTCACCGGCTTACGGTCACTTTGTCTCGCTCTCGCCGACATCATCAGTGGAGTCGTTCACCGAGACGTGGCAAGCTCTGAAGAAGAAGAACGAACTCCACAGAGTTACTTTCAGGAGATGATGTATCGCCCAATTGCCCCTGAATACCTTAAGCCAACGCCAAGAAACGTGCCAGCCAAGCCCAAGCCACGACGTGTCCGCAAGAAGTACCTGAAGGAGCGCCAGCGTTGTGAGATTCTTCGTCGTGTCCGCGCTGGTGAGCGCCAGACCCATCTCGCCAAGGAGTTCGGCGTGTCGCGCGCAGCTGTGTGCTATCTTCTCAAGCACGAAACCGAGATCTTGCGTCGTTCCGCGGCTCGGCATCAGCGTGCGTTGGCCAACTGGCATCCATGGAAGTAGTGTCACTACTTGATGAGTGAGCTAACTTATTTTTTCTGATGTTCAATGGGTCGTAGCTACTAAATGTTCGAATAAAGATCTTTCTTTTATCTCTCTCTCATTGAAGTCTATTGAGTCGTTTTACACGTGCTCTATAGCTGTTTGAACTACACCCTGTCAATTTACCGCTAAAGTTCTACTCCAGTAGTTGCTTTGCCAGCGCGCGTGGTCTCCCGAAAGATACGTTGCCAGTGTTGTTGTGCCTGGTCGATCGGTCGGGTGGAGTGTCGCTGCACTCGTTCAGGTGGTCGCCTCGTGGGTCGCTGCTGCTCTCGCCATTCGGTTGAACTCACTCTGATGATGGTGCCAATGTCGGACGCCTAAACTGTCCGCCAATCGTCGTGCCACCGCATAGAATCCGAGTAGTCTCTTCTTTCTGGGCGGTTTGTATTTGCTCATTTGCTGGTGGACGAGCGAGCTGCTGCCAACCACCTCAAGTGGTGTCCATCCCTTCTTTTGAGCTTCCTTCAGCCTGCGATCAGGCCTTCGTACATGACTTGATTGTTGGTTGTGCCAGGGAGGCTCATGCTTGTGCTCCATACGATGTCTGCTTCCGTCGCCGTTTCAGTGCTCTTGACCATGACGGTTCCAGCTCTGCTCCGTTTGGATTTCTGGTCGGTGTGGCCGTTGAAGTACAGTATGTACCGTGTCGTTGCTCGATCGGTGGATCTTGGGTCGCGCTCGAGAATGCTCTGGGTCTTCAGCTTCTTAAGGATGTTCCATCCGAGTCTTCTCGTGGCGCGTGTCTGGTATGGGTCGCGCTGTAGGCACTGAGTTTCCGTTCGGATCGCTCCGATGTGGATCGCTGAGGCCTGGTCGTCAGACCACCTGTTGTCTTCGTCGTGCATACCGTTTCTCCATCGCCATAACACGTTCAGGGTGACCAGCACATGCTGTTTCCAGAGGTCCACAATCTTCGTTCGTGCTAGGGTGACTTCTGGTGCGTCGACTGTGCTCGGGTGGAGCTTTTCCCAATCCCACAGTCCAGTAGGATTGGCTAACATGCTTAGGCTGAATACTTCGTGGCAGTACTGACGTGGGTAGCTTCGCTCCCATCCCTTGCCGCTTGGAGTCCAAGCATCTTCCAGCTGTGACCACAGCGCCTTTGCCTTTGGGCAATGCCAGAAGATGTGAGAAACTCTGCCACCGTTGACGTCTTCCTCACAGTGGGGGCAGCCGCGCTTCCGATGTAGGCGATCCCACCCTGATATGCGACCACCCTTGAGCCTCTGCATGAGTAGCTTCTGTCCCTCTGTAGCGTGTCTCAACCTCATGATCGTGGTCCACTCTAGTTCGGCCAGTGCGTTGCCGACCGTGTCGTCTTCCGCGCGTAACCGTTCCGTTCTTGAAGCTGCTTCCCGTTCCGCTCGCTCCGTCGTGCTGCGATAGATCTTCTGTTTGAGGTGGGTCTCCGCTCCATCAAGGGCTGGTTCCAGATCGGTACAAACGCATCCAACAATGGATGGAGCTCGAAGGTCGCCCTCCTGTCGTCCAAGTGCATCCGCGCCAGCTTCTGTGCCTCGATTCGTGTCGTCACTTGTCCAAGTTGTGTGCTTTTGCCATTCAGAGTGACCACTTCGAGTATGAATCCGTCATCTGCCTCCTCGAGTCTCCAGGTGTCATGGCTGGGCGAGTGTAGACAGAGGTCTTCTGGTTCCTCACGTGCGTAGAATAAGGCCGGGTAGTTGTAGACTAGGATCTCGCAGAGACGCCGAAATTCTCGGACGAGTACCGGTGACATGGGGTAGTCGTGTCGGCGTGCCTTGAATCGGAGAGTGTAGTTCCTGTGCCATGTCACGTCTAGAACGTCTTGTATGCGGTCATGCGCCTGAAGCAAGTTCGGGAAATCAGACTTCTCAATCTGTCGGCTGCTTCCGCTCTTCTTGTCCACAGTCGCCAGTACACCATCGCCGAGGACGCGCGCAATCATGAGGCCACCCTTGTTGAATGATCCGTGTCCCGCATTTTGTTCGTTCAAAAGTGCGAACAGCAGGGCTTGATCTTCGCTGAAGTCTGCGTGATACCATCCGTCGTTCCACCATCTCCTGTCTGTGCGCGTCGTCACCGGCTTGGCGCACAGTGTTGCCTGGATTCTGTTCTCTTCGTCTCCGCGGGGCTGGGCTGTGATGCTGCGCAACGTCGATACACCAGTGGTTGCAAAATTCTTGCTGTTGAGCCTTGGAGCGGTTGCTAGATCTCGCGTGATCGATACCACGTTTGTTGCTGAGCCTCCTGCCGGCGTGCCGTTCAGCAGCGCGGTCCCGATCGCTCCTCTGATGCCAGAGATCGGCCGAGCCCACCGCAGAACCATCTTTGCGCTGGTGAGTAAGCATTCCTCGTGAACCAGGGGTAGGCCGAGACCTCCGGCCGCGCCAGGGAGTGCCGCTGTCTGTCTGCTCATCCATGGTTTGCCTGTTCGTGCATCTGCCGTTAGTGATCCTTGCCACACATAATTGCTGATGAACCGCTGTATCTGTGTGATGATGCCTGCCGTTGGGCACTGGTGTCGAGCGACGAACAGGACCTTCGGCAATACTACCGCTTTCACGATCTTGGCTCGCTGCCGGATGTTTGTTGTCTTCATTTCCGCTAGGTGAAGCCTGGATCGTATTTGCTGCAACGTGAGTGTCCACACATGGTCTTTGTCCACTCGACTCGCCACTTGCATCCCCAGATACCGCACGTGCTGTCCTGCCTTAATCGGCTGAATCTTCATGTCGTTGTGAGGTCCCCGTGGGCCGACGCTGTCGAGGCAGACCGCGACACATTTCCCCATGTTGATGCGTAGGCCAGAGGCATCCCCAGATTCCTCCAGAATCTCGAGCACCGGCTTCTATTCATGAGGACCTTGGATATACGCAGTTGTGTCGTCCGCAAACCCAGCGCTCTTGATCCGCTGACCCGCGTTGATCTCAATTCCGCTTAAGTCGGTGCTTCGTGAGAAGATCTCGTGCAGCGTATCGACAGCTAGAATGAACAGAACTGGCGCAAGCGGGCATCCCTGACGAATACCGTTGGTCACCGGATGGTCCGTCGACAGCTCGCCGTCAACAAGATATGCTGCCGTAGTGTTTCGGTGCATCTGACGGACTGTTGTCACGAATTGGTCAGGAAAGCCGAGTCTGGTGAGAACCGCGTAAAGAAACTCCCTGTCGAGTGTGTCGTAAGCTTTCGCAAAGTCCAGGAGCAGCGCCACTGAATCTCTCGGCACTTTTCCTTGGGTTACAAGACGCTGGACTGCCGTCCAGACGTCTATCGCGTCGTGCACTTGTCGGTCCGGTACGAATCCAAACTGCAGTGGGCTGACCAAGTTCGCAAGCAGTGGTCGCACTCTGTTCAAGAGTAGTCTGCTGTAGATCTTGTAGTCGGTGTTCAGTAGAGCAATCGGTCTGAAGTCTAGTCCGCTTTTGGGGTTCGTCGTCTTGGGCAGGCAGCAGATGATGGCTTGCTGGAAACTGTCCGGGACGATTCCGCGCTCGAACCATTTGCTGTACACCTCGGCCAGGATTGGAGCAAGCATTTCCTTGTGCTCTCTGTACCAATCGTTCGGCAATCCGTCGGGTCCACTGGACTTGCCCCGTGGGCAACTGCGAATGGCTGCTGAGACTTCGCTTGGAAGGAATGCCCCCAAGAGCTTTCCCATTCCGGGCCGTGGTGCCACGCTGCCTAGCTTCTTGAAGAACTCGTCAAGGACTCGCTTATCCACCGGCGTTTGCCGCGTGATGTGCTTCCAATCGGCCGCCATCTGCTCCGGTGCGCTGAGGCTGCTTGACGGATCTCGTGGTACGGCGACCTGTCGTCTTCTCTGAAATTTGGTCGAGATGCGCTTAAAGAAGGCAGACGTCGCCGCAGCCGAGTTGCCTCGGTAAGCTCCGAACCTCCTGTTCCTGCCTTGCTTCCCCTTTTGTACATTGAGCTGGGTTAACTGCTCGCGCAGGTGCGTCGCTCGAGCCGCCCTGTCAAGCGTCATCTGCTCCATGGCATGGGTTATACCTTCGACTGTGGCTGGGATTTCCGCCGCCGGCTCGTTCGCCCGTCTCCGCACATTTCGTAGCTCCTTCTCGGTTCTCCGTCGTCTCAGCCCGCGTTGATGCCGCTGAAGGATCATGCAGTCGCGTTTCGCCCGCAGGCACTGGCTCCGCAAACGGGTCTTCCACTTGTCCCATTCCTCCGCCAGCTATATTTCTTTTATCATCTTTTAAACTTGCCGAGCACGCGCAGCCATTCCGAATGCAAACCTCATTTCGTACTTAGTAGAACTATGATGTCTCTTCATGATCGTATCACAAGTCGCAGATGCTCTCATCCGTCCACCATGTTGACTTATCGAACGACTGAGGGTCTTCCTGGATTTCGCACAGATCCAATAAAATCTGGTCCACAAGAGTCTCATCGTTGAACATGGATGTGGCCATCGACAGTTCATGGTCCAGCATTAGCGATTCCACGCTAGTGAGTGGATGCGGTGGGAGAGCCATGACGCAATCCGGGCTACTCGGGAGCCTCTGATTCTTGGACAGACACGCATTAATCTTGAGTTCGTTGCGTTTTCTCGCTCGACGAGTCAGACGTTGGAGTTGAGGCTTGATCTTCGTGTGCCATCGATTCTTGATCGCATTGTCAGGTCGTCCGGCCAGCACCTTGGAGATCTTGGCCCACGCGTTTCCATGCACGGCTTGCATCTTGATGAGCACCAAGTCTTCTTCTTCTGACCACGGATCTCGTCGAATTAGTGGATTCAGTTGGTTATGCCATCGCTCTCGGCACTGCTTCCCTGTTCGGTTCGGCAGCTTGGACGCGACCTGCTCCCACTGGCTCGGACCGTGATGCTCAACGAAATCCAGCACACACTCGTCTTCCATCCTCATCCAGTGCCGCTTGGCTGTCGAGCTCTTGATAAGAGGTTGCTGTGATGCGCAAGCCATGGTGAAGTGGTGGTCTTCTGAGTACGATATCTGGTTGTGGAATGACCGCGACGAAGGCGGTCTTGTCCAGCGCGATCCATGCGTCGTATCTGTGCAGCAACTCCGCCGATCGACTATGTGGCTGATGAGCAAGGCTTTAATCTCCGATGAAACAATATCGGCTATGTTGGGTCCCAGTAGTGGCCCTGTTCTCATAATTTGTGTGGGAATGTAATCCAGTCGACTATGAAACCGTTGCTCCACCAAATAAAGAGAGACGGCGTGGTACGAATCTACGCGACGGGAGATTGCGTCAGTAGTGGACAGGGAGTGTGCATTTCCCAGCGTACTGCGCGTTTCTCATTGCCCACTCATTGTTTTGGTGGTTCCCCTCTCGTGACCAACACTCTGCTCCGAGAAAGGCAGCTTGGATCATCATTCTCAATTTGGTATCAATATCGGCCAATAGTAGCATCCCTTTCGATTAGTTTTATCCAACCAACACTCCGATGTACACACTGTTACAATTTCCTCCGTCGTTCAAGTCCACACGTGCGGGTCTTGATGTAATTACACAAAGCGAGCCCGATCGTGCTGGACCGTATAGTCATTGCCAAGGCATGGACAGATCGGCACGATGCCCGTTGGATTCAGGTTGACCTGTGAACCGAAGTAGCACGACTTGATGTGGCCAAAGTTGACGGTCTCCTTGATGCCAGGGAGCTGGTAGATATCACAAACGTACTGCAAGACACGCAATTAGATCAAGAGCAACACAGGCAGCAAGGAGGTCCGAAAACACTTACGTTGAAGATGTTGTGGTAGTCACGGATGAGCTTCTTGTTGAGCTTGTAGAGTGGCGCGTAAGCCACGTCGAAGCGAATGAGAGCCACGAAAAGGCGAAGATCCGCTTCGGTGATGAAGTTGCCAACCAAGTAGCGCTGCACCGACAAGATCTCTTCCAAACGATCAAGGGCCGTGTACAGCTTCTCGGCAGCACACGCGTAAGCCTCTTGCGTAGGCGCGAAGCCGGCCTTGTACACACCAACGATAATGGCGTCGCCGACCCACTCGTTCACCTCGTCGATGGCTTTCCGCGCAAACTCGGGGTACAAGTCGATGTTGGTCGGGTGGACACCTTCGAACGCAGTGTTGAACATGCGCATCATATCAGCCGACTCGGTCGAGACGATCGTGTCGTTCTTCTTGTCCCAGAGAAGTGGGACGGAGTAACGCACGGGTTCTTTCGTCACACGCTCGTAGAGATCACGCACATACGTGGCGTTGTGGATGGGATCCGGCGAGCAGCCCTCGGACGAGTACTGGCCCTTTCCCGTTGGTCCAGCCAAGAACGGCGTCACCTGCGGGTCCACGAAGACCCAACCGGTGTGCTTGTCGTTCGGGTCGTTCGGGCGCGTGCGCTGCATGACAGGATGCGTGACGGTTACGTCGACATAGTCTTGGAGACCCTTGAGGTTGATCGCAGCGAGTACACGGCAGGCAAACGGACACGCCAGCGACACGTAGAGGTGGTAGCGGCCCTTTTCCGGCAGGAACTCGGCGTTGGGCGTGTTCTCAATGAATCGGCGGAGCGAAGCCATCGTGGTTTGAGCTTGAAAGGCGGGTACACGGTCGTGTGGTCGTGGTGAAAGACAAGTAGTCACGACGTCAAGTGAGCTGAGTGGATGAGCTGAAGAACCGCAATGAAGGTCACGAAGGCGAGCGGGTCAGATCGGCAGCTCAAGTCGGATTAGGTCACACCACCAAGTGATTAGTAAACGTGTACCACGGAATGGGTACACAGGAACCAAAAACCTTGGTGGGTCAACGAAGGCAGAGAAGTCACACTTTACGGTAGGTTGTAGGGACGTGATTACCACGCGTGACGCTCTCGCAGCGCAAGAAGCCACGACGGTCACGTGGATGGCCCCCAATGCCTGCTAGCTAGCGAGCTGAATATGCTCGACTTCAATAGCAGTCGCGTTATACACTCGTGTTGAGTAATCAGCGTGATGTCACCAACAGCACGCGCTCTGATTGGTGTGAATTTCGCCAGCATATTCACTGCGCAGTTTTTGCAGCAGGCGGGCGCTCGGAATATGCTACAAGACACACGCAAAGTCTTGCTGGGACCTGGCTTGTTGAGGTGTTTTGATCTCCACGAGAGCCCAAAGAACCACAAAAGCTCTCGCCCATTTCCCAACTTGAAGGTTTAGACCGTGATTACGCACAACTCAGCCGCTGGATTGCGCACAACGCGTGGTTTTCAAAACTAGGTGAGCCCAACACCGGTCTAACTATTTTCTTCCAATCAGATCGCGCTTTCTGAAGAATTCCTCCAATCGTCGCAAAGATCCTTCATTCCGTGGAACTCGTAAGAGAATGCTGGCGCCTTCACGCGTGTTCCGCTCGTCCTCACTTCGCCTTCTGCCACGTCAAGCCACTGCACCATGACTTCGCTCGCCAACTTCATCCAGAACAAGCCGGACGCCGAGTTCCCTGCTGAAAAGGGCCGCTACCACCTGTATGTGGCGCTCCCATGCCCATACGCTTGCCGCGCGATCATGGCCATCAACCTCAAGGGCCTTCAGGACTTCATTGACGTGACAGTGACGCATCCAACGATGCTCCGCACGCGTCCAGACGATGAGAACGACACGCACAAGGGCTGGGCGTTCTTTGACCCAAAGACGACGCCGTTCGCGACTGGACCAAACGGTGAACAGCTCTCGACGGAAGGTTGCACGCCTGACCCAATCCACGGCGCCAAGTACGTCCGTGACTTGTACGAGCGTGTGACCAAGGACCCAAAGGTGCGCTTCTCGGTACCTCTCCTCTGGGACAAGAAGAAGGACACGATCGTCTCGACCGAGTCAGCGGACATGGTCCGCATGTTCAACGAGGCGTTCGAGGACCTGAACCCTTCGAACATTGACTTGTACCCAGCGGACAAGCGCAAGGAGATCGACGAACTCAACGACTGGCTCAACGACTCTTTTTTCAGTGTCATCTTCAAGGCGGCGTTCGCGCCTAACGACGAAGCTCGTGAGGCTGCGATCAAGGACTTGTACGCTGGGCTCGACCGCGTCGAGGACATCCTCTCCAAGAAGCGCTACATCGCTGGCAACACGTTCACGGAAACCGACATCCGCTTGTTCGTCGTCTTGATCCGCTTTGACTTCTCGTTCGCCAAGTTCTTCAAGTTCCCAAAGCTCATTGAAGAGTACCCAAACACCTTGAACGTAAGTGGACTACGTGCTCGCTTCACGAATTTTATTATGCTGACTGACATTGTGTGTTCTTGATCCGACAGTACCTTCGCGACGTCTACCAGCTCCCAGGCATCAAGGAGACCGTCGACTGGGAACACCTCAAGTTGAATGCCGTTGGCTCGCAGTTCAACCGCGACAACGTCGTGCTGGAGAACCCAACTGTCGACTACTCGGCTCCACACGACCGCGCGCGCTTTCAGTAAACCGATCTGGGCACGAGGCCGCCCTCATTTGTGATGCAATCCTGTGAGTTAAGTTGTAGATCAATACGAAATTGGTCATGTCTTCTTGGAACAAACAAAACGTCTTCTCTTGCAATGGTAATACTAAGCCTCTGCGACTAGCTTTGGCCTCACTGGTGTGCATGTGCTCACTAGAACAATACTTTACAACGCTCGTTCTCGACATGAAGTCCTGATCCTGCTCCAAATGACAAAAAGCGGAAGATCATGCATTACTCGAGGCTGTAGATCGTGAGAATGCCATTTGAAAACTAGATTTTCTAAACTTAGATATCAGACAATTTGGTCGCTAAATCCTAGAATCAGAATCTTTTGAAGTTCTGGTTCGACCAAATTATTTGGTACTCGTGGACAGCACTATCGTCACCCTCCAACACTGTCGGAGACTCTGGCATAATATTTCAGATACGCTGAGCGGGGAAGAAGTCAGGGCCCGTCCCGACTCAGCGCGTCTGCGACAAGTACCCTGTGGGCACTGTAACTTACGACGTAACTTTCGGAGCAGTGGTGCACAGAATTTAGCACAGTAGAACATGAGTGATGGTTTTTCAGATTAAAAAAAAGCCGCCACAACTTGAAGCTGAACAACCCCCTCTGTGTACTCAATGTCAATGAATGACATTGAGTACACAGAGGGGTGGTTTCACTCCATGGATTTAATAACTAGCCTTTTGATGCTATCGTGTTATGGCATTTCATGTTGACTTTTCTACTTCCTCTTTTTTTAGTCCTCCTTAATGATCTACAGCGTTTATTTCTTTCTATCTGCCTTCTTTGTCACTTTCATGTCGTTCTGTTCTTGCTCTTCCTCAGTCTGGACGACCCCTATAAATAAAAAGGTAAATGATTCTAAAATCATGTTGCATGTGCGGTAGCTCGAGTATTCAAGGCTGCTTATGGACAAGCAGTGCTCCACTCTATCGAGGAATAGATCAAAACGAAGGAAGACTAAAAATCACGACTTGAATCGATTGCGGCTGTGGCAGCGGTGGATTGGTTCGAAATAGAGATTTATGTGATTATATATATTAAATTTTGCGCACCAGGGACAATCTAGTCAGTTTGCCCGAGTGGTCTAAGGGGCTACGTTCAGGTCGTAGTGTATTCGTACTCGTGGGTTCAAATCCCACAGCTGACATTATCCTCTTTTCTTCCACACCGCCCAAATTAAAGCAACATGCTCTCTTAAAACTTTTTGGATGGATGCTGTATAGGTCCATATTCTCCTTATCGCACACAGCGGTGACTCACTAGCTGGTAAAAAAAAGTTTGATTTCTATCCCCCGCGTCCTAAGCCAAGTCTACAGATAGCGCCAAGCTGATCCTACAGCCGCAAGTGTAATGGGCCACAGCCCATACATGATTGGCTATAAATCAAGACTCGAAGAGAAGAACGGATTGGTTGATAATACGGACAATATCAACCAATAAAGAAGACAAACCAAAGTTCAAGGGCATGAGAGGAAGGAAGCTCATGCCTTTGGTTCAAGGAAGAACACAAGAGAACAAGTTACGGGGATTCAAGTTGAAGGTTTTACATGTTGTATATAGGTTTTACGCGAATAAACCCCAGGTTTATTCGTAGGTTTAGCAACGAGTGGCTGCGAGGCCACTTCGTCAGTCAGTTGAGACTTTCCATGACTTCATTTTAATTCAGTTGCAATTTTGCCTTCTAGTCATCAAGTCTCGCTTCCTCAAGCTCTACAGTGTACGCCGTGTATTTGGGAATCTAGTCCCATTACAGCAAGACACGAAACATTACACGTCGGGAAAAAAAAGTGTCCGAGACATCAAGTCACGCTTTGCACACACACTCAACACACAAAATCAAATAGATTCACCAACAATTCGCATCAAAATACCGACCACACAAGTCGCAACACAACAACAATCGATGCGACAGAAAACACGGCCGCAATAACTAAACACTCGGTCGAAAAAAAAAAGCTCCAAACAAAAATATTCCTGACATCGAACCACCGTGGTGAAGGAGACAACTGATCAAGCAATGACAGGGACTTTGTCGGTTTGGGAGCCGGCCTCTTTGACCAGTCTTGACTGTGACGACCGTCTCTTTTATACAAGATCAAATCAAGTATAAGGGTATTTCTGCCAAAGCCTACGAGTAGGATCCTGTTGCTACCTGTAGACTTTGGACGTGGTGGATGGAATAAGCTTTTTTTTCCTGATCAACTAGTGACCCATTCCTGTGTGCAGGTTTGGAGAGAGGAAGGTCAGCTCAGTGAAGAAGAAAAGAAGAAAATGTCAGCTGTGGGATTTGAACCCACGAGTACGAATACACTACGACCTGAACGTAGCCCCTTAGACCACTCGGGCAAACTGACTCAGTGCTACCTGGCTCTCAACATTTAATATATAAACTTACATAAATCTATATTTCGAAACGATTCATAGCTGCCACAGCCACAATCGATTCAAGTCGTGGTTTTAGCACATACACAACATAAAATAGGCATGATTTTAGAATCATTTACCGTTTATAATGAGAGTAGTAGTCGAGACAGAACAAGAACAAGAATAATCAAATGAACACACACACAAAAAAATGAATAAATGACCATGACGGACCGCGCAAGAAGAGGGAACAGAGGAATCAACATGAACGAGAACAATGCCACAGTTTTGTAACTAAATAAACCCGCAATAGCAAACAAGAAAAAGACAGAGAGAAGAGAAAAAATGATCAATAAAAATGAGAGAAAACAAACCAAATATTGAGATGCCCCATGAAATCATGTAACCAAAACCAGGTTTCCGCTCAATAGATTCAGCAACATGCATTCCATTTTTTAACGTCACGTGGGCCGTTGATTAGACTCACATTGGCCGTCGTT
The DNA here is from genome assembly GCA_020085045.1 of Pythium oligandrum. NCBI lineage: Eukaryota > Oomycota > Peronosporomycetes > Pythiales > Pythiaceae > Pythium > Pythium oligandrum. The sequence goes on from JAHRIK010000044.1 coordinate 22,231, forward strand.
TTTGTCTGGATTGAAAAAGCCTACCGAAGATATCTAGAACCAGGGAGAGAGGTAGAGATTCTCTAATGGCGATTACTTTTCTTCTGATAATGTAGACGTCATTAACATTACCGAGTACATGCAAATAAGCGCTCCTGTAAAAATCCCACTCCATATTCCGTCATCTTCCACTTCATTCCATCCATCTGTCTCGTTTTCCTAAATCTGAAAGACCATCACTCACGCTCTCCCGTGTTAAACTCTGTGCACCAATCGCTGTACGTAATCGTTGCTTCGTAAGTTACGACGTAAGTTACAACCACCCACTGCGCACATGTCGCAGACGCACTGAGCCTGAGGAGGTCCTAAATACGTCAGTCTCCGATATGACGGCGATGGAAGGCGAGAATGGACGCTCGGCGTCGCTGCGGGCGCTGCGTGTGTCCAACGTCTCGTATCATGACGAGTCTTACGTCTCGCATGGTCTAACGCCACGCGCGACTGGTGTCCAGGAGGAGATCGACCTCGCCAGTCGCCTCTACGTGCAGCTCGAGCCAGCAGATCGCGACCACTCGGTCAAAGAACTGCTTCATACGACCGTCGTCAACGGCTGGCAGCGCTTTGCGCGTGCTGTTAGAAGCGCTGGGATGTCGTCCACGTCCAAGCGCGATGCGATGCGCGCGGTTCCCACGCAATTCTCCAAGGCGTGCAAGTCCACCGTCGGGTACTATCGCCTGAATCTCGGCATTCTGCGACGCGAAGTGCTCTGTGGCGTGGCAGCGACGCTGTTGATGATCCCAGAGACCGTCGCCTTCAGCTACGTCGCGAACCTCGACCCCATCGTCGGTCTCTACGCCACTGGTTTCTTCGGGATCGTCGTGGGTCTCTTTGGCGGCGTCCCGGGGACCGTCGCCGGTGCGGCGGGCGCGCTTGCCGTCGTCATGCCGACACTCACGGGCAGCGACGGCTCGCTGAGCCATCTCACGTACGAGGAACGTATCCAACACCTCTTCGTCGCCGTGTTCATCGCTGGTCTCTTCCAATTGGCGTTCGGCATCCTCGAGCTCTCGCGGTTCTTCTCGATGATTCCTCGCACCGCACACATTGGTTTCCTCAATGGTCTGGCGATCATGATGTTTCTCTCGCAGAAAACCACGTTCGAGGACTGCACGCGCGACGATCTGCGCTTTGGCGAGTGCGAGAAACAGGGCCATCTCACGTGGATGTCGGCGTCGAACCCGGTGACGTGGACCACGCTCTTCACCGTGATCCTGACCATGGTGATCATGGTCTACTTCCCTCGCGTCCCACTGATCGGCCGCTTGATCCCACCGACGCTCGTGGTCGCGATCGTCGGCATCGGCTTCGAGTTCGGCATCAATCGCCCGTTGCTTGGCTGGGACGTGCGTACAATCGGAGACACCTCGCCGTTGTCTGGGTCCTTCCCTTCGATCCATGCCCCTAGCTTGGGTAGTATCAAAGACTGGGGCAGTGTGCTCTCGTGTGCCGCGAGTCTCGCCATGGTCGGCATTTTCGAATCGATCATGACGATCCAGGCTGTCGTGGACCTGACCAAAGGCCAACTCACTCGCACTGCGTGTCGGAAAGAGTGTATTGCACAGGGTATCGGGAACCTGCTGTGTGGGTTCTTCCAAGGTATGGGCGGATGCTCGATGATCGGCCAGTCCACAGGCAACGTGCTTAACGGTGCGCGTCATCGTCTTTCGTCTGTGTGCGCCGGTATTTTCACGTTCATGGTCATCCTCTTCGCTAGTCCAGCCATCGAACTCGTCCCTGTGGCGTGTTTGACGGGTATTCTGATCGTGATTATCGCTCACACGTTCTACTGGCCGACGTTCGGACTCCTCTTCCGCATCAAGCTCACCGAAGCCTTCACCATCGTGCTGGTGACAGTGCTCGCAGCCATGATCAACCTGGCTGTCGCCGTCATTGCTGGTGTGATCTGGCAGTGCGTTGTGCATGGCTGGACGAGTGGCCGTCAGTTCCGCTCGACCGCGACCACCGAGACAGTAGACGCCACCATCGTCACGCTCGAGCATGACGACGACGGAGAGAGTGGCGCAACGACGCAGCACTCGACCGTGGAGGCTCGTGTCTACTTGGTCCACGGTACTCTGCTCTACTCGTCGGTCGTACACTTCCGCGAGTTCTTTGACGTGGTCAACGACCCCTCCGTTGTCATTGTCGACCTCCAGCACTGCCACGTCGCCGACTTCTCGGCCGTTGCTGCGCTCAAAGAAGCTGCGATGCGCTATCGCGACCACGGGAAGACGCTGCTGGTGCGTCACTTGGACTCTCACGGCGTCGACCTCGTCGTGCATCACGATCTGGCCTGGGAACTCACGGATGACGTGTATCTTCGTCAAAAGCCAGTGCCGCCAGCGCCAAAGTCCCCACCGCCGAGTCCGTTTTCGCGAATTCCTGCCATTGTTTCCCCCGTGCCACTACAAAGTCCTATCAGCTCCTACCACAAGTTACACGAGTAGATATAAAAGCAGAAGCGCATCAGCTTTGTTTATACATAAATCACTTTTTACATTTACGACGTCTGACGCACACACGGTCGAGGTTCTCAAAATTCACGTTTTCGTATAGTCTCACACGGCGATGGGCGTGAGCTTTCCCGAGGCTGGATCCACAACGAACTTCTGGTCGTGCTTCTCCAGCAGCTTCTCGTAGTCCTGCGCCTCTGGATGGAAATGACAGATCTGCGCGAATACGGCGTCCTGCATCGCCTCCTTCGACTCGGCCACACGCTCATGCGAGTCGTCGATCACGCCCTGGAACGTGTCTTCGGCTTGCTCAGCGGCCGAGTAGCCCGCAAAGTCCTCGTCCGTCGACGTGTTACTGTCCATGGATCGAAAAGCCTCGCGCAAGTACGGATGGTGCAGTGCCTCCGCCGCGGTGAGTCGCTTCTTTGGGTCATACACCAGCAGTTTCTCCAGCAAATCGAGCGCGAGAAGATTTGCGTTCGGATACAACTCGGTCAGAGGGATCGCAGGACGTCGTCGCTGGCGATGGAGCCATTTCTGCGCGGCCTCCTTCTGGACCTTGGCGATGTACACGATGTCCGGCGTGCCCAGGACGTTGAAGATCTTCTGCAGCTGGTTTGTCGTGCTCGTACCTGGGAACAACGGCTTTCGACCGAGTAATTCGGCAAGGATACAGCCAGCGGACCAGAGATCCGAGGGTTTGTCGTAGCGATAGCCATCCAAGAGGATCTCGGGCGCGCGGTACCAGCGTGTGACCACGTACTCGGTGAGCTGGACGAACGTTTCACTTCCGTGCTTCTTGGCCAGCGAGTAATCCACGTAGCGAGCGAGCCCCAAGTCACAGATCTTGACATCACACGCACTGGTGACCAGGATATTTGAAGGCTTGAGATCGCGATGGAGAATGTTCGCGGAATGGAGATAGTGCAACGCACGCAGCATTTGACGCATGAAGTAGGCCACGTGCTCGTCGGTTAGTGTCTGAGCCGAGTGGATCACGCGATGCAGATCCGTCTCCATGAGGTCGGTGACGATATAGATGTCTTCCAAGTAGCAGAGGCGTTCCGGACGCAGGAGATCGTACAGCTGGATGAGGTTGGGGTGACGCAATTGGCGCAGCAAGCACAGTTCGCGGAGAATTCGCTTCGTGTCGGGCAAGTCCATGAACGCATTCGTGATCTTTTTGATTGCCACGGTCGCACCCGTCTCGGTATCACTTGCAGCGATCACTTCGCCATACGTGCCGGAGCCAACGACTTTGATCTGTTGATACTTCTTGGGCACGTCGAACTTGGTCTTGCGCGCGTAGAACGAATGGTTCTGACGACCAAGACGCTTCAGCTGGCGCTCGTCATCTTCTTCCTCGCCTTCTTCAACAGCTTCATCGCTACTGACAGTTCGAGCCACGTTGGTCGTGGTCGTCGAAGTGGCAGACGACGCTGACGAGGACAGACGGAACGAGCGCTGAGATCCGTTATACGTCAGCTCGTGCGTTGCTGGGGACTTGGATGAGCGCTGCAAAAACTCACGAAGGGTGTCATTTGTCATGCTTTGAACAAGCGTTTCCTCCACAGACGCACGGCGTGAAGACGACGCCGTCGCCAGCGCTGCGTCCACGCCGCTCAAGCCGCCACTCGGTCTTCGGCCAGTGATCTTGGGGTCGTGTAAAGCTTCTTTCGACTTGATAGTCGGTGCAAAGATCACAGCGACTTGGATTCGACCGCGGAACACCGTTGGTGGTGCCCATGACTCTCGACAGTCGTTATATTGGTCACAGAGGTTGTGCCACCGAGGTAGCGCGCCGTTGGCTTTCGCCTCCGCTGAGCCGTTAAACAGTTTGAGATGTGGGGTCAAGTTGATCTTACAGACACCAAGGAGCTCATCTGGTAGCATGAAGCGACTCTGGAAGACTTCGAGCTTGAGGAAATACGTGAAGCCACGTGCACATCCAGGGAATTCCAGTCGGAGGTTGGTACACCACTCAGGACTGAGCGCTTCCCCACCACCGGTGCCGGTGTTGCCTGGAACAAGAGAGCACTTGCAGATACTCGTGACGCAGCCGCTTGAGTCACCGAACGCAGCGAACGTACGTTCACCAGAGATGCCGGCAGCTCGCTTGAGACCTCGAAACAAGCGCGTGCTGGCGGACGGTCGTCGTTTCTCCGTGTTTCCAGCGAGAACCTTGGCTTTTGCGAGCTCGTCGGCAATTGCTGCAGGCGTGTCCACCATGTCCAATCCGTCCATCGTACGCTCCATGTGCGTACCTTCTTGAAGAATGCATCGGACATACACAGGGTACGGTTTCTTGTTCCCTCCGGCTAAAAATGCTCCTGGTACGTCTTTGCCGTTTGATCCACCGGCGTCTGCAGGTGTCAGTTGCTGTGCGCGCATGATCTGTACGTAAAACATCCCCGGTGGAATCGAATGCGAGATGGAAGAGGTCTCGCCGGGCAGCACAAGGCGCACGTTCTCGCCCTTGGCGGCACCGTCAAAGGCGACCGAGAGCGCGACAGCGTCGCCATTCATGTGCCACCGCACGAGACGGCCCTTGTGGTCGAGCCAGAGCTCGTGCACAAACAACTGAGTCACACGGCGATTACCGAAGTTGAGGAGACTAAAAGTCTCTTTGCCCGTGACCACCAGTCGTCGCTCCCAGGTCGCCGAGGGCGTGGAGACACTGCTCGCGTCGGAAAGAGGCGGCGCGGAGGCCAGCGGAGACTCGTCGGCGCCCGCGATCAAGACAGAAGCGTTCTGGATCGGCGAAGGCGTCGCTGGCCCATCAAACTGAACCGCCGAGACCGTTGTTTCGTCCGTGAATCCGTCGATACAATCCGCGTCATTGCCCACCAGCTCCATCACTTCTTTCAATTCGAACGAGTCGACATTCACCGACTCCAAGAGCGTCGAAATAAACAGCAGCACGCCATCGTATCGACGGTACTGCCCCCAGAACGGGACGATCGGCGGGTAGTTGGACGTCACGATCACATCAGGATGCATACACCGGAAGAGAAGCGGGAAGTCGTTGATCTCCTGTCGAAGCAGCGCGCCCAGCAGTCGGTAGAACTTGGTGGGATCAAGCGATTGCGAGGCGAACGCGATGGGCGGACGGATCGACGCACCCGCAGAGGCCTTGGCGATGGCTGTTCGGATCGCTCGCTTCCACTGGTCCTTCTCGAACGCCGTACGAGAACTTAAGTGATGCACGCGATGGCCTTCCGTGACGACACGGAACGCGTGCGACTTGCCATTGCTGGTGGACTCGGGGTCGTCGTCGACGCCCTGCACTTGGATCCGGCCGATGAGCTTGGAGTTGGAGATGAAATCCTCGCGAGATTCGTAGTACGCGAGCGTGTCGCCTTCGAGGACGCAGTACACGGCGCGCCACTGCGACAGCAGCTCGCTCTTCTTGTGCAAATACCCTTCAAAGGCAATGCCCTTCCCGCTGCGATACCGCACTGTATGCGATCGCCCGCGTCCGACAAACGACGTGCGTGACGACGGCGTCCGCGACGCAAGGGAAGAAGTAGACGGCGGCGGCTTGGCCCTCGTCGTCTCGGACGCGGGCGTCGACACCACGCTCGCTGTGCTCGTACTGTCTAGTTCCTCCTCGTCTCGCTGCTCCTGCTGCTGTTGCTGTCGATGCTGCTGTGGTGTGTCGGTCGGTGGCGTCGGCAGTTCGTCGGGACTGCCGTCGTCGTCTTCGAGGAACACGGACGTCGTATCGCGTTGCAAGGCCCGCGGCTTCTTCGGTGGCGCGCCGCCTGGCTGGATGCGCTGCTGAATGCGACTCATGAACGCCTGCAGTCTCGTTTCGCTGATGGGACTCGTGTTCTTGACGGCCAGCGCGAGTTGCTCCGAGCCGTGCAGCTGCTCCACGCGCAGCAAGACGATCGCGGCACTCTCGCTCTCCACGCTCACACTCGTGTACGCGTAGAGCACAAACACGCGCTCGCCGACCAATTCGGACTGGGCCAGCGAGCGTCGTCCGGACTCGTCCTCTTGTTCGCTCAAGACCACGAGCTCGTCGCCGAGACACTGCACGAGCTGGTCCTGGAAGTCGAGCTGCTCGTCCTCGTCCATGGCCGCGGCGACCGCGAGGATCGTGCCTTCGATCTCATTAGTGTTGGACTTGCTGCGGCGACGACCGATGAACGAGTCGCTGGTCGCGAGCCGCCGCTGGTAGCGCGTGAAAGAGCAGCTGGCGCGCACGGCGAGCGCGGCCTCGTGCCAGAGGGTGTGGAACTGCGCGGGCGAGAGCGACGGCTCTAGCGGGCGCTGGAGCACGAGCGCGGCCGCGTTCGAGAGCGGCGCGTCGCTGCGGTCGAGCGTGAGGTTGTTCTCTCGGCGCGAGACCTGCGTCATGGCGCAAGGAGACAAACGCCGCGCGACGCCTTTCGCCGATGGCTGTCCCAGTCTAGTGTGTGTACACGTAGGGGAGGTTGGTGTGGACAGCAGAGTGATGGTCTCCTGACTTATACCGGTGAAGAGGTCTAAATCGGTATGGATATCGGTATATGTACCCATTTGGTCTGGAAAATTAGGTTTGGATCTGAAAAGGTCGCAAACAGCATAAACGACATACGGATGGGTTCCAGAATGGTGTAAGGCTTTATTCTCCGTGTTCTCGTCGCGTCCCTGGCTTGTTGTCGATGCCTCTCTACTGCGCCAGCGTCCACACGGCCGACAGCACAAGCGTCCAGAAGAGACCGAAGCGTGGCAAAGCACCAGCGCTGTTTTCGCCGTAGCACGGGATCGTGGACGAAGGGATCTTGTTCAGCGCCTCGAGTAGGTCCCTATGAGGCTCCTGCCAGGAAGTTGGCTTGAAGAGACCGTAGTGTGTGCGGCCGAAGAGACCGCTCTTTCCGTCAATCGAGTCTTCGAGATAGTGCTCCGTGTCGGGGTTGAGAGCCCAGAAGTACCCACCTCGCGTGTTCTGCGCCGCGTACTCGATGAGATAATCAAGGACGGCCGTCTGATGCGGCTGGATGTCAGCGCCGTACACACCACTGAACGAACCAAAGACCACTGGAATGTCCTTCTGCGCCACGACCCCGCCCAAAGCTTCGTTCAAGACCTTCTTGTAGTTACCAACCAGAGCTGACTTTTCAAGATGCTTGTACTTGAGGCATCCAAAGCCCTGAAAGTTGCAGCCATTCTTACTTTTGACCTTCTTGCCGTCAATAAAATCCACACACTCATCCTTCGCGCCATCTCGCTCCAGGGTGAACGCTTCCATTGCGCTCGCGGAGCAGTTGGAATCGGCCGTGTAGAAGTAGTTCTGCGGGAAGCGTCCATGCGAATGAGCCTGTGGAGCATACACGAGCTTGTTCTCCTTGGCCATCTTGATCGGACGAGCTGTCGCGTTCTTGAGGTTACCACCACTCCAGTGGTTACTTGGCGCGTAGTCATTACCGACAGAGAAGCGCTGGGCATCAGTCGGGGAGGCAGCTCCACCGACAAACACGAGCCACTGAGGGCACAAGTCCACCACACGGTTGGCGAGCACTTCAGCCGCGCTCTTCCAGTCGCTTTTTTCTTCGGCGTCGCCTTCGTTTGCGCTCCATTGGGCATCGAGCATTGCGTCCTTGAGATCGATACCAATGATGTTCCAGAACGTCTCGTTACAAAGCGCACTCGCAAGATAGCTTACAGCTTTGTACGTTGGTGACTCAGTGATGTTGACAAACGGTGGTGTGTACCAGTACACGTCTTCACTGTACTTGTCGATGAGATGAATGTCCAGCAGTACGGTGATCTTTTTGTTCTGCAACGTCTCAACGACGCGACCGATCAAATCAAAGTACTTGACGCTCTTCGGGTCTTCCCAGACGGTAAATTCACGGTTCTCATACGCGTGGATGTATGACAATTGCGGAGTGGGGTCGTTGATTACGTACTGAGCGTTCAGCGGCAATCGCACCGAGTTGAATGTATTGTTGGAGAGAAACTCCAGCAACGTCGACTGCAAAGCATGGCAAGAGCTGGTTAGAGATGGATCACACCAACTCTAAACTATAAACGATCAAGAACGTACCACTTTGGTGTTCTCAATGCCTCTGGCATTAACTTCCTCTGTACCGCCAAGACCCTCAGGGATCATTTCTGGCTTCTCCATACCACTCCAGGTTACGCCTTTGATAGAAATCTCCGTTTCTACTGTCGGGTTCACTGGGTCAACCGCAAGGATCTTGCCATCACGTGCGATGTAATTGGCGTGCCGACACGCTCGCTTGGCGTCGACAGAAGACAAAGACACAGCCAAGGCCGCAAAGACGGCGAATGCCACTCGACTCACCCACATTGCGCTGGAGGCGGGAGAATGGAGAATGAGTCGCCGACTGCCATAGGTCCATGACCAGATATCATCGCGCCGTCCACCAGTCAAGACCAATCACACTACAGTTTATCGACATGATAAAGAGGGAAGCAAAGATGGGACGGGCTGACATTCTGGAAAGATTTGAATGGGTTAACATACTCGGCACGGTGTCTTACGGTGCAGTGTCCAGTGCCGTCGAGAAGAATTTCTTGCCTTGCCCAGGAATGATAATACCGTTCGATGGGACGACTCTTCTCGCTTTAGTAACCCAAGGTCCATGGGAGTGTATCATCAGATCCTAGTCAAACTGAGCCTGTCCATTATTGTGGGGGTCAGTTCTCGGACGATTTCAGGGCATATGTGTCACACGTGACCACCAAGATGTGCACCAACCCTCCTTGAACTGATTGATGTCTTACATCACATGTACAACATGAAGCCCTTGGTGATCGATTGATTACCATCCTCCAAATCACTAGAGGTGTACAAAAAATCACACTCAGTCGAGGTCAGCTTGCGAAGAAGCACGTCGTATCGCTCGCTTTTTGAACAGTTACCAAGTAGCTGGGTGACTGGGCGATACGGTCGAAGCCAGATAGCAGTTTCTAGAGCTCTGCTATGGGGACAGATGAGCACAGCTACACCGTTCACTGTATTTAGTGTGGGTGGTAAAATAGTGTGGGTTACAAATAGTGTGGCCCACACTATTTCATGTGGATTGATATTCTTTATTCTATACAACTCAGAAATAGTGTGGCCAAAAGTGGTAATGTAGGATTGCATCGAGAATGACATAGGTTTTCTTGTACACAGGACGGTGATATCTCTCTCGCGGGTCCGTGCATCATAGCAGGTGGTAGTGTTATTGCCGTTCACCAACTTCCAGATGACAATTAAGGCAATAAACAGTCAAGACAAAAGGCGTTTTGTATGGAGAGTGAACCCTAATGCAAAACCTAACAAGCAATTTACGTTTTACTACAAATCAACACAAAATAGTGTGGCCAAAATTGATGATTTCTCAATGTATATTAGTGTGGATTAAGAATTAGCGTGGGTCACACTAAAGTATGTATCTTGGGAAGGATCTGCTTCACATAAATTAGTATGGCCCACACTAAATACAGTGAACGGTGTAGTTAGAAAGCAGGGCAGAGGGAGAGTACTAAGTTAATGCAATGCAAGTGACAGGCAGATCCTGCCTGAAAACCGTACCACTCCTGAAAGATTTGACTAGGTACACAGTTCACCCAGTCAAATCTTGGCTTCGCCACTTGCCTAGCCAAGACACACGCTGCAACCGGCTCAGTGGGATGATGTCGACTCACGGACGAACCAAAGTGCGTCAGTCAAGAGTCCAACGTCGTACAGTAGGCGATGAACACAATATACCGTCAGTAGGACAACAAGGAACAACGTCAAGCCTGGCACTTGAGATAACCGACTGGATGGGAGTGACTGACCCTTACTAGGACGTCTGCTGGCTCGACCATATAACTCTTTGTTTACTATCACTACTGAATACCATGGGAGAGTGCTCACGACTGGGCTATCATCAACTACTGTAAAATTGTACGCTTTTCTGATAGCTCGCTTTTTGCTCCACGAGGTGATGACCGCTTTGACGAGATGACTTATCCCGCTTACAACTGCTAGTTGATATCCAACAGCCAGGGGGAGTTTCCTCGGGTCCCATTCATAGCGATCCTGCCCTACCTGCGCATGAGCTATGCCCGACATAAGAGTCACACGTGGACACCATGTTTTATTTGAGTGAACGTGATTGCTCACTCGTAAGACCAACTCCTTTAGAGAGAAGTGCAATCGTCAATGCCCGTGATCTTACTCCCGTGACAAGTTTCGTACCTGAGTGTGCGAGGGACTGGTGGATGACGTACACGAGCCATATGACCAAGCTCGACTGAACTAGTTCTTGTTGTGTCTGGAGTGGGCTTGATGCCTACACCGACACACAAGAAAGATCAGCATACAAGACCCACAACGGCAACACGAAGAGGACGCACAGTAGATGATAGGGATCATCACTTCGGCGAACACGAAGAAGTAGATCGCATACGAATACGTCATGTCTGGTTGGCCCACAGCACAAAGCCTTGGCGGAACACATCTTTCTGCAGCGCGGGGTTCGTACGTATTGTCGGGCGCCAACGAAGCCCCAGGGAGAGAACCATGAATGGGAGAATCTTCCAGACATCAAATTAAAAAGGCACCGGAAACTCGATCAAGAACGAGCCGGTCTAAATCGGTAAAGTATCGGCATACGTAGCTATCTATTATATTTGACCGAAATGACTTTTTAGGATTTGAACAGGTTCAAAGATGAAATTCTCCTTTTCCTCAACATTGACGATTGACGTATTACGCCAGCGTCCAAAGGACTGCGAGTACGAGCGTCCAGAGGAGACCGATGCCTGGGAGCGTGATGGCACTGCTCTCACCGTAGCATGGGATCGTGGACGACGGTACTTTGCTCAGCGCCTCGAGCAGGTCCTTATGAGGCTCCTGCCAGGAAGTCGGCTTGAAGAGACCGTAGTGCGTGCGACCGAAGGAACCGGTCTTGCCGTCCACCGAGTCTTCGAGGTATTGCTCCGTGTCGGGGTTGAGAGCCCAGAAGTACCCACCTCGCGTGTTCTGCGCCGCGTACTCGATGAGATAATCAAGGACGGCCGTCTGATGCGGCTGGATATCAGCGCCGTACACACCACTGAACGAGCCAAAGACCACGGGAATGTCCTTCTGCGCCACGACATTGCCCAGTCCTTCGTTCAAGACCTTCTTGTAATTTGCAACGAGCTCCGTCTTCTCGAGATGCTTGTACTTGAGGCATCCAAAGCCCTGAGGGTTACAGCCGATCTTACTTTTGATCTTCTTGCCGTCAACAAAGTCCACACACTCTTCCTGTGCACCGTCTCGTTCGAGTCCGAGCTCATCGATCGCGTTCGCGGAACAGTTGGAATCGGCCGTGAAGAAGTAGTTCTGCGGGAAGCGTCCATGGGCGTGCGCTTGAGGAGCATACACGAGCTTGTTCTCCACCGCCATCTTCATCGGACGTGTCGTCGCGTTCTTGAGGTTACCACCGCTCCAGTGCTCGCTTGCCTTGTAGTCATCACTGACCTTGAAGCGCTGGGCGTCAGTTGGAGACGCGGCACCGCCGACAAACACGAGCCACTGCGGACAGAGATCCACGACGCGGTTGGCGAGCACTTCAGCCGCGCTCTTCCAGTCGCTCTTCTCATCAGCGTCTTCGTCCTTTGCGTTCCATTGGGCATCGAGCATCGCGTCCTTGAGATCGACGCCAATAATGTTCCAGAACGTCGCGTTACACAACGCACTCGCGAGATAACTCACAGCCTTGTACGTCGGTGACTCGGTGACGTTGACGAACGGCGGCGTGTACCAGTACACGTCCTTGTCGTATTTGTCAATGAGGTGGATGTCGAGCAGCACCGTGATCTTGTTATCCTGCAAGGTCTGCACGACACGACCGATCAAGTCAAAGTACTTGACGTTGTTCGGGTCGGGCCAAGTGGTGAGCTCACGGTTCTCGTATCCGTGGATGTAGGCCAGCTGGGGATGGTGTCGTGGATCACATACTGGGCGTTCAACGGCAATCGCACTGAGTTGAAGGTGTTGTTACTTAAGAATTCCAGCAACGTCGACTACAAAGTACGCCAAGACAGGTTATCAGAGACCGTCGACCCAATACAAGACAATACAAACGACATACCACTTTCGTGTTCGCAATGGCTCTCGCGTTGACTTCCTCTGTTCCGCCAAGACCATCGGGGATCATTTCTGGCTTCTCCATGCCGCTCCAGGCTACGCCTTTGATACTAATCTCCGTCTCGACCGTCGGATTCGCTGGATCTACTGCGAGAATCTTGCCATCCCGCGCGATGTAGTTAGGGTGTCGACACTCCCGTTTGGCGTCGACCGAAGGCAAAGACACGAACACAGCCGCGAAAACGGCGAACACGACTCGACGCACCCACATTGCCGACGACGCGGGAGATTGGAGAATGATGACTACCATCGGCTAGAAATCATGACGCTACCCGTCCGTCTGTCTCTCGTACATGAAAGACCAGTCACGTTGCGGCTTTGGTCATACATTGGAGCATCGAAGATGGGACTGGATGGCTTGCCTCGAAGATTTGAATGGGTTAACGAGTGTCTTACGGGGCAGTGCCCACTCTTGATGTCTTGATGAGAGGAGCTTCTGGCAGAGTCTTGAATTTTTCCCGTGGGCGGGTCTCAGTACTTCTTTGTACTTCTCTCGACGAGACGACTAACCCTCTCCAGTATCTCAAGGCCACCTCCCAGTGACTGGGAGGGAGTTTATCCTCAAATCCCACTCAGGATGCGCCTTTCCATGGTGCTTTTGTTAGGTTTCGTCCCGGCAAAGGACGAATGAAGGGCACGCGGCGTGGGTGTCACACGTGTACACTGTGGTTTCTTTGAAACAAATGAATGATGCCTTCTATCGACAAGGTCAAACGAGTGGCAATGAAACTCACGATAACCGATTGATTCGCATCCACAAGTCCCTTGTTGTGGGTCCAACCGGTCAGTCGTCCATTTTACAAAAACAAACCCAGCTGCTCTTGATATAGTAGTCGTCTCGTTCTCTTATGTGTGACCTTGAATGCGAATCTGATGGTCAGGCCACTCCATTCTTGATCCAACACACGAGGGAGAGCACAGCGAGCGAGAGCTCAGCGAGCACAACACTAGCGTGTTGCGTCTTATGTCAGGCCCAAGATCAAGTCAGTCAGGCAGATGACGAGTATACTGGATTAAGACGTCGACATACTACTGTACTTTCTGATGGGCAAAAGTCAGAAACCGAGTGATGACGGAGCCACTGTTGTCAGATTTGGCAGAACTCCTGAAGCTCAACAAGGGAACCGAGTCACACGGCGGTGACTCGGTCAATAATAGGTTTACGGGTTGTGTTTCAGGCTGTCCATGCGCAACCGCCACGGGCACTGCACCGTAAGGCACCTTCGTTAACCCATTCCAATTGTTCAAGTCACCACCACGCTAGTTGATTTCAACTTGGACTTGTTTACACAGGCCTTTGACTGGAATTATTAGACTACTATT
>JAHRIK010000044.1:36196-69942 GCA_020085045.1 Pythium oligandrum
ATAGAAGTCCCTCGTACACTGTATCTATTGGCTCGGAGGACAGACACCAGGAAATTCCATGTGTAGACATCCCGTGCAACTTGAAACTATGTGACGCACATCACCGTTGATTTAGCCTCGCCACACGGAGTGTCGCTCTTCACTCTTCGGTATTCGCCCTCGAGCTTATACACTCTCCAAGATGCATTTCGCCAGGCTTCTTGTACTCATTGCCGCCCTCTCGACGACAGCCAATGCAGGCTACTGCTGGCCACCTATCCAGGATCTGGATAAGCTCGCTCGAGAGAATGGAGTCGAGACCGCGTGTGGTCACACGGGCACCGAGCTCTTGATGGCAGAGTCAAGCTTTTGCCTCAAGCCCGGCTGCCTCGAGGCCATCGAGTCTCTCGCTGGCAAAGTCCCCGAGTGCATTTATGACTTCACCATGCTCGACTCGGCGATCCGAGCGGTGGCCAAGATGTGCGAGAAAGAGAGCGCCACTACTGCAACGACGACCTCTTCTTCCAGCTCTGGCTCGACGGATACGGTCGTTGAGCCGGTTCCATACGGCGAGTGCACGTTAAAGCAGGACCAGGCACTCTGGAAGGTTGGAAACTCGACTGCTATGCTCAAGGCGTGCGGTACCGACATGGCAAACATCAGACTTGACCCAGCTGCACCACAGTGCGTCAACCAAGCATGCAACACCTACATCTCGACCGTCGTGGGCGAATATCCCGACTGCACCATGAACGGCAAGAATGCGAGGACTAATGCGAAGCTGGCGCTTGAGGTGTGTGGGTTTGAGAGTGCGCCGAGTGCCGCACCAGTAACCAGCTTGACGGGTTTGCTGGCGGTGCTCAGTGCCGCTGTGGCTACTCTACTAGTGTAGTGTAGAAGTATATTGCATTAGGTTTTTCAGGATAATCAATCTTCCTGTTTTTGCCTCATGATCTAAAATCAGCACCAAGTTTGTCGTTCGGTAGCTTTGTAATCTAGTTCTTGATAGAAGTTTCCTTCTGGCCTTCGATTGAAAGGTTTAACTTAGCCTTGAGCCATTGGAATCGGAAAGAAAAGTCCGTGCCTTTGAAAACAAAACAAAACAAAAAAAACGAGAGCTCAGAATCGTTTTTAGACAATTGGTCTGCTCGGACGTACCTGAATGATCCAGGGACTGCTGGATGATATAGAGAATCCAGACGACAAGCCCGGACTGGACGCGACGGGTTCTTTTTCCAGTGCAAACGCAAGCAGATGCGGGGTTGGTAGCTGGATTGTACGATGAATGAGCCAAAGAATGACGATAAAAGACACCATCTCGAGACCAGCGTTGAGAATGACGGTGGTGATCGACTGCAGCATTTCTTCGTTTGTCAAGGCGGTCAGTTGTGAATAATACGCACGGTTTGGCAAGTTGGACATCACAATCATGTAGATACCTGGAATAATACATGAATCTCTCTGGCGCGATGGAAGACAAGAAGAAGCAATTGCGCGAGGCGGTCGAAGCTACGATGGAGGAAGACGAAGAAGAGGATGAAACCTTTTTGGCTCTGCAAAAGCTGCTGAGGCTCTCAACAGCTCACGAGCGAATGTGATTGCTCCGCCAGCACGATCGGGGACCAAGCGCTACGGATTTACAAGAGACCAACGCACCACAATCGCCGGAAGGGTTGCTGGAGACGCGGCGACAAGAACGTGAACGCGTCCGAAGAAGCTTGCAGGCATCGAAGGATAACCAGCAGTATCCGACGTACTACTACGAAGACGATGAGGAAGAAGAGGGACTGTCCGCGGAGAGTCAGATCTCCAACCGAGTCATTAGCGGCGCGTTCGACCGGCTGAATGGACACATGGTTTCCGGGTCTACGGGTGGAGTCAAGCAACTGCCGCTTGTGTTGCTGCCCAAGCGTGGCAAGGTGGTTTCACCTGCCGAGAACCCAAAGCTCAACATCATCTTCTCGCGAGAGCGCGAGGAGCTGAGTGATCAGCTTGTGGCTGCCCTGGACAAGTTGGACAGTGAAATGTGTCCGAACAGACGCATCTGCTCACGCCACCGCGGTCCACGTGGACCATTCAGATGCGACGCTTTGATGACAGTGCTCCGTCCCTCTGAAATGTAGCGTGACTCATCTAGCTGGCACGATGGAAGATCACGAAAAACTGAAGATTAATACCGATTTGATTCTTCAGCAGACACAAAATGTCTTCCTTATGTTCATGCAGTGGATAAAGTATTGGTTTGTTGATGAAACACCACGGGGCCTTCCACAACCAGACTGATGTGAATATGCACGGGACATAAACTTCGAATAATTGACATCAAACTTCGAGAATACACGCATACGTTCGAACCCGAGAGGAGATGTGTCGAGTACTCGTTCGGCCGCAAGCCGAAGACTTGTGAGATTCGCCAGCGACGAATACGCCACGTGACGTCTTGATCCTTGTGTAACATTGCCAAGTTCTCAGATCGCTATGCGCGCTATCGTCTGAATGTCTACTGTACTGCTCTACCAGCGTAGCGTGCTTATTCTGCCATGCCCATGGAAGTTGTGGAAAGCTCTAAAAGAGATTCAGCGATCTGAAACGTGCATAGCGAAGAACTTTAGTCGGATTCGATCGACCTTAAGCATTCGGAGATTCTTCAAATTGGTGATGGGGTGAGATTGACAGTGTCCGTCATTTGGACCCGTGTATTGCGCTACTTGAGTCACATTGTTTATTCATCACTTACAGAAAAAAGCGCGCGGTAGACGACGAGATGATGGGCAGTTGAATAGCGTCAAGACGTTCAACAAGCTGCATCTCGTAGATCTCGCCGGCTCGGAACGCACAAAGAAGACGCACATGACGGGAGAGACCAAACGAACACTGTATCGAAACCACCTCAAAATGAGTAATTCGACAGCTACTGCAGCTGGCAGTTGCCGAGTGGCAGTTGAGTCTAAGCCAGCGGACACGAGAGTCCCTCAGATACAGTGGCTATGACCATTGGGACCGATGGTGGGAGACGGAGTTAAACATTGGCGTAGTATAATGATACACAAGAATGCTGGTGAGGAGAGACACAGAGGTTGGCTATGACGACTGTAGCATGCAGCAACGATCAAAGACCGGTCGATATTCCGCGCATTGAGTCAGGCTTGGCCATCAAAAGCCCTCCACTGGCGTGTGGTCTAATCTAGGACACGGTACAATGTACCCCTCTCGTCGACAACAGAGGTTGTCGGTTGACAACTAGCAGTTGCCATTTGGAGACCAAAGGAAGCCACACATCATCATGACGTTGGAGACGGACGACGCGCGTGTATGAGCGCCTTGGAGACGCCAGAGGATGCAGCGAGTCTCTCGAGGACGCACGGAGGCCAAGGCGATGGCTGCGAGTGCGCTGCGAGACGCAGGCGACGCGTACGGAAGCGAACGACTGCGTGTAAGTTTCCTCAAACTGGCCAGAGCAAGGGAGCGTCGCGATCGATGGCATGGCGGACGAAGCATTGCGTTCCCACTGCTTCTGCTGGTATACCCGCATTGAGAAGATAGCTGTGATCCCACGCGTGCAGCTTTCGCCAGCGAGTGAAGGCCACTGCGATGCGATCTCGCTGTTGATGTCCAACGGAGCAAGTGTGAGTGCTGTTAATGAAGTATGTGCAAGTGTGTAGATGGTACTTGTGAGCGAGTGTTACCCCTTGCGCTCATGTATTTTTGTAGGAAGGAGGGGCCTCACTGCATTTAGCTGCGATGTTTGACCACTGCGATGCGATCGTGTTGCTGTTGTCCAAAGGAGCGAGTGTGAATGCAAATTACAAGGTAACCCCGAGCCTCTTAAGGAAGCCGACCATTGTGCAAACCAATCATTATGCTAACCGTACTGAATTTCAACAGGACAACCAAAATGCTTTGTTGTATTCACTGCTCAATATAAGCGACAGAGACAAGAATCTTACCATACCATGCGCTATAGAGTTGATCTCTCGTGGTATTGAGTGGAGTGATGCGCACACGGAGCAAGCCAATCAAGCCATTCAACAGCAAGACAAAAATGAAAGCGTTCGTCATCAACAACTCGCGATGCTGGCTGCGATTGAACTCTGGGTGAAGCAGCGCGAAGAGGGACACAAACTGACCGAGCTCCCAGACGAAGTCTACAAACGCGGCGCCGACGACGTGCTGACATTCTTCAATTCAATCAAAGCCTCAAGCTCACTTGTGTACCGCAAGAAGTTGTTTGTCGTCGGACCAAACACGTGGGGAAAGAAGAGTCTTATCAAAAGCCTGACGACCCGAACATCCACGTTGGAAGATGCAGATCATCGCACCATCGGCATCGATCTGTTCTCATGGAAATTCGACATCACGACCGACACCGGCGAGCGAACGACGTACGACGTGAGCATTTGGGACTTGGCTGGACAAGACGAGTATCATTCCTCGCACAGTCTCTTCTACTCCAAGCGCACGATGTATCTGGTGTGTGTCAATCTGAGAGCATACAAGGACATGCTGGATAGAGAAGGATTGATGGATCGACCTGGTGTGGTGCATCCTCGGATGGATGCGTTCGTGGACCACAACATCTATCGCTGGATCCGCGGTGTGTGCGCTCGCGAAGCAGTGTCCGAGTTCGTGTTTGTTGGTACGAAATCGGACTTGGTGGGGTCATGACGTGGGGACAGCTGAGCTGATCATGGCTGATCTGATGGGTCGTCTGAAGCGGAAGGAAGTTGGTGAGCTGAAGGCGATTGATCAAGTGCGGCAGAAGCTGCGAGAAGAATGTCGGCGGTCGACGTCGAAAGAAGAAGACCCGACAGCATTGCGTCAACAGATGGCCGAGCTTGATGCTCGATACACACGACGACCCAAGTATTTGTCACAGAGGTTGGTGTTTGCGAGCAGTGCCGACCTGAGCGGTATCGATGATTTGCGGAAAGTGATCGAGGAAGCCATCCATTCGTGTGGCACGTGCTTTTTGATGCCAGACACCTACCTCAATTTGAATGCCTATCTGAAAGAGACCGTGCGTGACGCGGAGGCGGACATTACAAACGGCGAACGCATCCGAGACCATTGTGCAGTCCACTGAACTACAGCACTCCTGTTGGCTGAATCGAGCGTACCGATGTCCGACGCGACTAAAATTGACGACGGCGCTTCACGTGTAAGACCGTCTTTCTCAGTCCGAAGTTTGCCATCGACTTCATTCGCCAGGTGGTCAATCACAAGCTGGTCGACGAAGTGTACATCGCGACCATGAACGATCGATGGCGCGATCTGTACCACAGAGTGCGAGAAGAAGGTTGTGTGGAGCACGAGCTCCTGCAGCGGTTGGAGCTCTGGCGTGAGGTGGATGATGCAGACCTGTTGTTGGAACTGAAGCTGTTGATGTTCGAGCTTCAGCTTGCGTACCCCACTGGTGTGGAGGGTATTAAAGCCGATTCGGATCTGATTGTGCCTCTGTACTGGAAGAAGTCTGCGCCATCGTCGACGGTGTTTGGGTCTCACTCCGTGGTCAACACAAGTTGGCTGTACCGTGTGAGGTGGGAGTACGAGTTCCAACAGCATTTACCGGAGGACTTTTCCGAGAAGCTCGGTGTACAGAGTTATTCTCTGTACTACTCGACTGACCGAGAGTTTGCTCAGGGTACGTTCAAGAGCACGGTGGTAGATGAGTACGAGACCATCATTCGCAAGAAACATGCTGGTGCGGAGGACAAGTGGGAGTGCGATATCGTCACACTGTCAATTGGTATCGGTGCATCGGACGAGCGAGTGGCGTGGCAGCAGCTGAAGTGGTACGCGATGAACATCGAGAAGTTGCTGGAGACGTATCCGGGTTTGTGGGTGAAGCGTTATGCTGTGTCGACGAGTGGCAAGTGCTTTGCGTTGGATCAACTGGTGTCCCAGATGCAGCGGACGAAGGTTTGTCCATCTGGTGGGTTGTTGCCACCGAGCATGGAGTGGTACACGAGCCGGGTGTGGCAGCGATGCAGTGATGTGGTGACAGTATTGCCTCTGATGACTGACGATCGTCCGCCGATGTCGGCGTTAGAGCAGCTTGTGGACAAAATGAACGACCTGGAGAATGGGCAACGCGCAGGGCTCCAGGCCATAGAGCGGACGTTGAACGAGAACAAGCGAGCGATCATTCAAGTGAAGGCGGCGGCGGGCAATCGGATGTTGTATCCAGCGTTGTGGACACTCGAATACCAGCCGCGACCGAATCGTGTGACGGCAGCCTTCACGCTCAAGTTCCGCAGCGAGTTGTCGGGTGTATGCTATCATGAAGACGAGCCGATCGTGACCACCGTGGGGAACGCTTTTCTGGCCATGTACGGCAGCTATATCAAGGTGGGTGGGGATGGCGCTGAGGGTGTAGTGGTATCGCTGCTTCCTGAATGATTGAATGCGTGTGCTTTTTTGTCGTGCTAGACGGGTCTGTCATTCTTCTCGAGTGTGGTTCCAGACATGTTTGGCAAATCGGCGATCGAGACGATCATCGGAGGTATGGATCGTTTGTATGTATGTATGTTAGGTTTCGTGTGAGTCATTTTGTGTCCTTGTGTATAGCGTGTACGGAACAGCTGGATCGTACCGTGCAGGTGCACAGTCTGGTCGAGGGACTGAATCTCTCTGCGACTGGCGCATTGCGAGAGATGAATTAGGATCGATCAATGCCTCCCGGTGAGACGCTGGCTCTCCTCCGCGATTTGCTCCAAGTCAAGTACAAAGCGGACTTTGACGTACTCAAGATGGCCAAGTACTCTGGTCTGGAGTGTGGTATCGTGATGGAGTCAATGACGAGTCCGTATGCGGTCGGCAGTGGGAGTTGCATTTGGGCTTCATCGAGCAAGATGATCGTCGCGCACGACTACGTGCCACCTCGCGTTGAGAAAGAAGAGAACACGGGGGCTATGTGGTTTGATGCAGACGATCCGACAGAAGGACGACGACTGTGAAGCTATCGACTCGAAGCCGTCTGAGGGTCGTCCGACGTCTCGAGCAGACGAGTGCGAGTCCAGTTCTCCATTCAGTGTTGCTGCATCCCGTGCGACGGCGGTGACGATGCGGATTGTGCGCGTGGAGGGTCTGCCGAACGTCCGTCGACTTGGCGTTCAGAGTCCGTACTGCAAGTGGCGACTCGTGGGTTCTGATCAACGTGAGGTGGCCTCTAGTCGGACGATGCCTGGTATCAAGGGTGGCGTGAGTCCCCAATGGGAGACGCAGTCGTTTTGGATTGTTCTTAGCGGTTGCGGTGGCGTGTCGGCATTGAATGGGTTGACGTTGTATTTCGTGGTAAAGACGGCGGGTATGCTCCCCAAGACGTCGTACGTACTCGTGTTTGTTGTTTGTTTTTTGTTTGTTTGTGTGTGTGTGTGTGTGTGTGTATTTGACGGTGATGTCGTTGTGTTCTAGAATCACGATTCCCGAGGGCTCGTACAGGTTGCACGACGTGTTCATGTCGGATGTGGGGACCGATGGTAAATGGGAAGATATGAATCTGGGTCTTACTGCGAAGGAGGTCCACGCAGGAGTGCTCCACTTCAAGATGCAGCATCGACATGAACAGCAGTTGCCTCCACGCAAGAAACTAATACACGGCTGACCGTTTCCTCCCTAGTATCTGGATACGGAGGTGAACATTGATGTGGTATAATACAAGAATGCTGGTGAGGAGAGATACGGAGGTTGGTTGTGAGGACTGTAGCATGCAGCAACGATCAAAGACAAGTCGACATTCCGCGCATTGAGTCTGGAGCAGGCTCATCATTGCTCCACTGTCAGTTTGGTCGCCAAAGCGAGAAGATGTGCTGAAGAGTCTTTTGAAGGAGATGATCGGTGAGAGCGAGTGCTTCTAACTCAGGATCTTGGTCGCGAGTGCGTCCATTTCGTTTTCGGCTACGACCTTCTGCACTGCTTCGAGGGTGCTTGAGGTCGACTCGGAGTGGCGTGAATCATCATCTGAGCTGGCGGTGCTGGGTTTCACCACAGCTGACGGTGGATTTGCAGTTCGAATGTGATGATGGCGACACTGAAGTCGCGTCCAACAAGGCACAAGCCTCAAGAAATGGCCTTAAACCTCGATCCTATTGATAGCCCGTTGGAATCTCATTCAATCCACACACATGCCAAGTCATGGCGTTGTGCCTGTGAATCCTGTGCTCTGGACGCGACAATGAGTAATGCACACAAGCGAGTCCGCGTCTGTATCCGCGTGCGTCCGCCGGTGGGGAAAACCAATGGAGTCGTCTCATCCACTGGCCCTGGTGTCGTCGTGAACGACAGAGAGCAGACCATCAGCGTCGTCACAAATGCTGCCAGTGGTACTGGCACTTGCTTTCATTTCGACCAAGTGCTGAGCTCACAGACAAATCAAGCCGGAGTGTATCAAAATGCAGCCTCGGAGATCGTCGAGAGCGTCTTGAGTGGGTATAATGGCACGATCATGGCGTATGGACAGACTGGAGCAGGCAAAACGTTCACCATGTCGGGTGGGAAGCGGCAATTTGAAGACCGAGGCGTCATCGCACGGTCCATTTCCAGTATCTTTCAGCAAATCCATCGAGATTCCGAGCATTCCTACGTCGTGCGGGTCTCGTACATGGAAGTTTACAACGAGAATCTCTACGATTTACTGAATTTCACCGAGCCAAACAGCCATGGAGCTCCTGGAATGGCGAACAACAACAATCATCGTGAAGAATTGGTGGTCCAAGAGAACGAAAAGGGCCAAACGTTCATTCGAGGACTCACTCGACCTGTTGTCAAGACGGAAGAAGACGCATTGGATATGTTGTTCCAAGGCGAGACGAATCGAACGATTGCCGAGCACTGTCTGAATGCCTCGTCAACACGTTCACACTGTTTATTTACCATTTACATCGAGAAGAAGCGTGCGGTGGACGATGAGATGATGGAGCAGTCGAATAACAGCGTCACGACGTTCAGTAAGCTGCATCTCGTGGATCTCGCAGGCTCGGAACGCATGAAGAAGACGCATGTGACAGGTGTGATGCTTAAAGAAGCCTCGCATATCAACAAATCGCTGACATTTCTAGAACAAGTGGTAATTGCTCTCGGTGACAAGAAGCGTCAGCATATCCCGTATCGACAGACGCCATTGACAAATATTCTCAAAGACTCGCTGGGTGGCAACTGTCGGACCATGCTCATAGCATGTGTCTGGCCAGAGGACAGTCACAATGACCAGACTTTGGCGACACTCAAGTTTGCGACCCGAATGATGCGAGTCAAGACCTCGGCGATGATCAATGTGGCGCAACAAGGCGGCCAAGGTGGACCAGCGAGCGCGGAAACGCAAGTCATGCTGCAAAAGTACTTGCAAGAGATCAAGCGACTGCGGGAAGAACTGGCGATCCACGACACCTTGGCAGGACGGAGTTTTGTGGAGTACGATGTTAAGAGCATTCGATCAACGGCCAGCCGGTCACTGTATCGGAATCAAGTGAAGGAGTATCTTCGGGATGAGCACTGCGTCCCCGAAATCGTGAATCTCGAGCAAACGCGCCAGCTTTTCTCCGTTTTCCGGGAGGTTTGTCTCGAAAACCAAGCCACGCTCGACCAAACATCATCGTCGAATGGTATTTCACCACCAGCGGTGCCTTTATCCATCACCACTCCATCGAAGACGACTGAAAGTCGGATGGTGAAGCAGTTTCGCGCCATGCGAGCAGGTTCGTTGCCTTTAATCAAGTCACCCGAGTCGCAGGACAAGCGAATACACGGTAACCAACCGGAGACACCTGAAGAAGACCATGATGACAAGCCAGAGAGGACAATTCTGCCTCCATTACGTCCGTTTTCGGCAGGAGAGGGTAGGAAACAGGCTCCAACGGCTCCAGTTCAGGATCAACGCAGTGAAAAAGAGCTTTTCGAGGCGTTCAAGCAACAAGAGAGCCCTCGTCCAGAGTCGTTATTAGACTTGGACGTGGCCAAGCAGAATCTACGACAGGCCAAAGCCCAGTTTGCGAACCTCGGCCTCGACATCAACCGGCTCAAACTGTACGTTCGCATATCGCAGGGTGTCTATGAAGCTCTAACGTATTGTTTCCTAGGGATATCGACGGCTTGACGTTGAAGCTGCAGGAAGCACGCCAGGTTCCCATCGAAGGCACGCCTGCGGATACATCTGAGACATCCAGTAGTGGGATGGATTTCCTCGTCCTCCAACTCAAAGACGCCAAGAAACAATATCGCGAGCGGTTTGAGAGTTTCCAAGAGAAGAAAGCCGAGGTCAAGTATCTCCTCAAGATCAAAGACCAGATGCTGGACAAAGTCACGCGCGACTTTGAAGTCTGGAAGCTTGAGCATGAGCAGCGCGGATGGTGAAGAAGCGACCCATCTCATTCGAGCAAACCGAGTTGAAGCTACAAGGCTCGCGTTGCGTGTCGCTGTGAACGCATAGAGGAAACATGGGTACATATCCATTGAAGCGGTCTCATCAACGCACGTCGCGTCTTCCACGAGCTCCATTACCGCGGGGGCATCAGCTGCCTGCTCTTCCGGACGTGGTCCGGACACCTAAAGACACATCATCCAATGTGACATGTGTATGTTGTTTTACAGGTGGTACACTGTTAAACAACTTTCTGGCTGCATATCAGAAGAGACGGTCGATGGGGTTTCAGAGGTTCTGGACACACCCAAACACGCTGCGTGCCTTTGTCGCGCCTCCTCAGTGCCATGCGGCACGGTAGGTACAGTGACCTGGTTTTGGTGGTCCCGGTCCGACCGTCCGGTGAGCGTGCAGCGAGTCTTTCGGACGGTGACTGGGCTCATCACCACACCAGGCCGCGACAGAAATACGCACCCCCTGGTTTCTTCTGTGCTCCGCCCAGGCGTTAAATGCCGTCTAGACCGTACGCCCATCTCGATCGCAGCTCAGCGGCTTGTATTGGGAGCAGCTGGCCTCGTGTTGCAGTGCGTGGTCTTTGTGCTCGACGCGATGATCACCTTACGTCAGTATACTCGTGGACGATACACAGTCTCTTCACGTGTACCATGTACTTGTTTTCGCTTCATCTGGTGTTGCATAGCCGCGCTGGCCATTTTTAACAACTCGGCCGACAGAGAGCGCGCCACCCACGCGGCTCATATCTTTGTCGCCGCGCTGAATCTCCCACCGCCGGCCTCATGGAGCCATCATCACACTTCCATCTCCCTTCCTGCCCACAGCACCACACCACCCTCGCTGTGTGTGGGGGTCGCTGTGTACATCTGTGTGTGTGCGCGAGCCGAGTGACAAGAAGCGACGAGCTTACTCGACTCTATTGCCACCATGACGGCCATGCCCCTGCCTTCCTTCCAGACCTTCCTCGAGTCCACGCGATACACGCTCCCGCAGATGACACAGCACGTCGTAAGCGTGACGCGCGAGCAGTCGCTGTCGCCCATGGCGAAATACAGCTCCAAGATGTACCAGCTCGCGGTCTTGACGGCCATGGAGTACGAGAAGACGGCGTTTGTGCAATCGTCGCCCGTGGCCATTCGACGCGCGTTGAGTCCGGCGTCGTCGTATGAAGAATCAAATGTGACGACGTCGTCGGATGAGAGCGAGTTGTCGGATGAAGAGCGAAGAGCAAGCACTGGACGGCGGACGGTCATGCCCTGCCGGACCAAGAAGAAGTACCTCAAGGAGCGACAACGCTACGAAATCGTGCGAAGAGTACGCGCTGGAGAGAAGCAAGCACATCTCGCCAAGGAATTTGGTGTCTCCCGCGCCGCCGTGTGTTATTTATTGAAGCATCAGCTCGAGATTTTGAGTCGATCCGGCGCCAGTGAGCGCATGTAAATAGGTTCCATAGTTCAATATACCCCCAAAGTACTGCCATATTCGAGTTGACAGTCTTCGTTCGTTCGGCGAGATGACGGGTCTCGAACGCTATTTGAGATCATTCCCTTCAGTCTCTTCGCTGATCAAGGCTGGTTGTGGCCTGATAGCGACCCGCGCACACAGAAACCAACGATCGCACTTGTCGAGACAATATATATATTCATACTCGTGGCGAGCACATCCATCCTCTACTGGGTGCTCCCACGCAAGTTCACAGTGATATCGAACGGTAAATTAAACGTCACGGGGGACTAGAGATCGTGGGACGATTGTGCTCGGTGGAGAATCTCTGCTTGATGCTTCAATAAATAGCTCACGGCCGCTCGCGTGACGCCGAACTCCCGCGCGAGGTGGGCTTGGCGTTCGCCGGCGAGCACGCGCTGCACAATGATACACCGTTGCTGTTCCGTGAGGTACTTCTTCTTCTTGCTGCAAGATGGCTGGTGGCGCTCCGCTTCCACCGGTTTGACCACACCGAGAGACATCAAGAGATCTTCGAGACTCTGCGGTGAGGACATTTCCGAGTCTTCGGACGACTCGGAAGGACTGGAGGATCCGTCCGTGAGGGAATCTCGCATGCCTTGAGCGCCATACCAGGCTTCTTGGTGTCTTGGCGTCACACAGCGCGCCGAGATGGCCGAGACGCCGGCAGGACTCCTCGTGCTTTCGACAAAGTCTTGGAAAGAGGGCAACGCCACACTGATGGTCATGGCTGGAAGGGAGATGGAGACGCTGGTTACGAGAAGGCGAGGCGTCTGTCGCGAATGAGACGTTTACTTGCGAGTCGCTTCAGGAAATGAGCTCTCCATTTTACCACCACCTGTGCACGTTGTAGAGAAATGCACGCCACCATCGCACGCATCTCCTAAATACTAGCCGTGTCGAAAGTCCACGCGCCAACCTCACTTTTATCAGTGGGACGTGCGTCTAGGAGCCAATCTGTGACGAGTGGATACTGATTCAAAGCCACAATGTGACACTCAAGATCGCGAGCAAGGCACGTCGAAGCTCGTGTCTTTGTCCTCCCCCGGCAGCTCAGACCACGAGCGACTGTATCGTACACTTCGCGCAAGACAACAAGGGCTCACTTGGCCAGCCTGTCAAGCCGCTGATGGAATCAGTCATAGCATTTAGACGACTCTAACAACGCCCTTCCACTTGAGTCTGTCGCGGGCATTCAGCCGTCCGGACATGACAATGGACGAGCGAGCATACCACGTCCGCATGCATGAGTTGCAGCATGTTTAACTCGAATACGTGCAAAGACCAACGCTCTGCGCGCTTCATGTCTTTGTTCGAGGCGGGACGACTTGACTTTTACGCCACCCGCTCGGAGCCAAAGAAGTAGGCGCTCTCGCATCTCCGACTCGAACGCACAGACGAGTCGAGTCGGGCGATTCTCTCGATGTTCTTCCCTCTTAGCAACGGTTCCACCTCAACGATAACATGCAACCGTCCCTCGCAGATTAAAACTCGACTGCGCGAGAGAAGACCATCGAGCAAGAGCCCAGAGTTGAGCTCTGTTAAACATCACGGAGACCGTCTTTGGTCTTGTGGTTGAATGGCGTCCTGCTTGCAGCGGGACGGCAGGCAAAACACAAAACACCACCACTGTTCGTTCCTATTTTCCATCTTTCCAAGCATCACGTGCGACAAACCCGCGTGTCCGCTTTGCATGGATGCCTTGACGGACAGACACTGCACGTGCTCGCACAAGTACGAGGCAGCTGCCGAGTTAAACACACGAAGCCATCCTTGCGATCTTCAACATGGCGCCTGACTTGCTACGTACGCATGGCATGTCGCACGCCACGAGTTCGTTTTTCTTGGTCTCCGCTTCGTGTCTTTGAGACCGAGACGTTGCGTCGCTGGGTTGTGTGAGGGAGACGCGAGCTCGGGGAATTTTGCGTCAACAAGCGAGTGCCTGACCCACGGGACTTGGGCTCTCAGTCGCAATTTGTGCAAGAGCCTCTGAATTCACCCAACATGTCGCCGCCGCTGGGCGCTGCCACTGAGACGTTACTACTACGTACTTACATAGCCCTTGATCAAAGCCCTGGCCTGCTTCAAAGATTCCTAGGAGGACTGGACGGAACTAGACAGACTCACCCACACGTACGACCCGCGTACCGTCGCTGGTGGTGTGGTCACGTGCCTCTAATTATATGAAGTCCGCCAAAGGCGCGTCTCTTCAGACGTAGACTTGCTCACATGCGCCGACTAAACCCTGCTCACAAACTCAAACCTTGGGGTCAGTCTCTCCATCAAATACGTGAAGATCACCCTGAATCGACATGATGGTGCTTGCGCCAAGGTAAGCTTGGCCGATTTCGTCCTGCTTGTATGGAAATTGACCACATCTATGATCAAACGAAGGTCGGATGGCATACGGTGGTCCGACTTGTGAATGATGAACAAATCCGCCGACGCCGAGCGGTGAGTTGGACATATAGATTGCTAATGAACGCTCGCATATGGAACTCTGATCAGTTTTCACGTATGGTGATACCAGTTTTTGCGCTTTCCGCCTTAGATACTCGTTGTCAATCGACCTTTTGCATTTGAATAAGGCGAATTTCGGCATGACATGCACTTCGCCCGTCTTCTGCCGAAGTGAGTTAGCGTCCGACGTCATAGAGCACTGTGTTCCTTTGACCTATGTCTCTCGCTGGTCGTGCCTTGTAGGCAGCGATTATTACAGCTTGTGGATCGCGCCTAGCTTGAAGCGTCCTTCGAATCCAATCAGCAATCTGCAAGCTTCTCACTTGTGTATTGTTTGACTAACAATCTGTTCATGCTCGCGTGGCTTTAGCATTGGTTGTGCTTGGGGGGATTCTGAAATTCTAGTCGATTCAAGTACTATACCTGATCGAGCATAAGAAGGGCGATAACTCGCCATTTCGGTGCTGTACGATTGTAGTAGGTTCAGGAAACCGTACACACTTGGAGAGGGAAGCTGGCGCTTCCTGTAAACCCCTCACTGTATTCAATGCTAATTGCAGAGTGCCCATTATCCTACAGCAGTCCGTGGCTATCATGGAGACCCCCCTAGATAGCACGTCCTCGAGTACCTAAGCTGCCAGCTCGTCCTCAGGCCTAGCACCTGCAGGACCAGGTGTGGGGACGAGTCTTTCATCCTCAGCCCACTACACCGCCCTTCCAAGACTCGGCACACTCACGCTGGTCTCTGTCTACACCAGCACCTAGAAGTAGGCACCTCGACAGATCTCCGTCTACACCAGCACCTAGAAGTAGGCACCTCGACAGATCTTCGTCTACACCAGCACCTAGAAGTAGGCACCTCGACGAAACCAAGTGAGAATTTCTTGCCTTCCATGTCCGCACTTGCACGCAAGTCAGTCGCTCTTGCTTGGACACAAAGACCTCGTCAGCCTTCAGCACGACATCGAACGCCTCCCATCTGGGCCACAACGGCTAGCGCTGTTCCCTGGGTACGAACTCGTCGTCTTACTTGGCTTCTTTGAGCTTCGACACACGCTTCTTCAGCTTGTCGTCATCACACGTCGCCACATACTTGAGTATCATACCAGACACGTCCTTGTACAGGCTCTTGAGTGATTCCCACGAGTCTTCAATAGGCTCTAAGCCCTTCCATGACACCAAAAGCTCGAAATCGCGCTTACTACCATTCCACCGGTGTTCCTTGAGTTCAGCAACCGTCAAGACAATCCCTTGAGAGGCAACATGCTCTCGGATTTCATCGGTCTCCTCGAAGTACTTATCCGCGTAGAACTTCAGCCGCGCTGGATGCACGTCAGTCTCGGCGCCTGTCACCAAATGTCGAACTCGGAACGAATGCACATCGGTTCCCACGACTTGGTACGGTCCAATCCACGTCACCATCAGCTTGTCATGATGCTTCTGATCAACTCTCGATCGTAGAACGTAGTCTCCCACATCGAAGTTAGGCTTGATCACCACCTTCTGGTTCTTCTTGTTCCTTTCTGTCTGCTTCTCCTGCTCAGCCTTGGCCTCCTTGTGCATCATCAAGACACTCTCTCTGAGTTCGTCCAACCTGGCGTCCATGTGCGCCTGGTCCTTACCCAGATCCACAAGTTTCTTCTGTCTGCTATCCAAGCAGAAATCCAAAGGAGATGCCGCAGGTAGGACACAGAACAGTTCCACAGGAGCTCGATCCCTTAGCGAAGGCACAGGCGTGTGATTCAGGTTGGCCTGCAACACTGGGACGAAGTATGTCCAATCTCTGATGTCGACTTTGTGCTCTAGGCACATCGCACTCAGGACTTGGATCACATCCTTGTTCACACGCTCGACAGATCCATTAATCCACGGAGAATAGGCCAAAGTGAACTCTTGATGGCAGTTCAGTCGCCGGGACACTTGCCTCATCACATCATTCTTGAAGTGACTTCCGTTATCACTGATCCAGATTCTTGGCACACCAAACCGAGAATGCCAATCCAGAATTGCTTCGGCAGTCACCGTACTTGTAGGCTTAGCACACGGCACCAGTTCAACGTAGTGCGTTGCGTCGTCCTTCATCACCAGTAGGTACTCGAAATCACCGAAAGACTCACCAAGATACAGGTAGTCCCAATGCAGAGCTTCATTGCGCTTGTGGCTTCTGAACTTTTGACTCCACGGTCGTGGCACCACCCTCCCCCTTTTACATGCTTGCACATGAGGCAGCCAGAGAGAAATCGGTCCACCACTCGTCGTAGATTGTTCACACTGAATCGACGCTTCAAGATCTCGATCAACGCGTCGCGCCCTCTGTGACCTTGAGGTCCACAATGAGCAATCACCATCAGTCGTTGCAGCAATTCATTCGCTTGCGTAGGAATCCAGATTCGGTCACCCTCCATCCAGAGTCCATTCTCGCTGCGCTTCATTCCCTTCGGTCGATCCGTCACGTGCTCGGACTGGGCCTTGTCAATGTCCCGCAACGTCGGCCACTTGAAAGTTCCATCACTGAACGGTCGAATGAAGTACTCGGGTCGTTCCGCTGGAGGCTCTTCACTAGCTTCCTGCCTTGCCCGCTTCCGCGTGATCCGCTTGATCGTCACTGAGCTTGGTTCTCTCTGGGCCGCCCATCGAGACACCATATCCGCCCAGACATTCTTCGCACCATCAATGTGCTCGATCGTGTAGCGATACTCCATCAGGCGCATAGCCCAACGCAGGAGCTTTCCACGCACGTGCTTCTTGACCTCGACGCTTGGCGCAAACACGTGAATCAGGTTGCGATGGTCGCAATGCATCCTGAATCCCCGCGGTCGCATCAGAAGATAGCTCAGCTTGTCGCATGCAATCACAATCGGATACGCTTCTTTTTCGATTACGCTCCAATTCTTCTGGGCACCTGTGAACGTGCCGCTCATGCACACCAAGAGCTCGTGCTTCTGCTCTTCCACGCCGACTTGGTCGTTCCACTTGGTCACTTGGGTCACAATGACCGACCACCCGATGTCCGAAGCATCGGTCAACAGACACATCTCCGCGTCTTGTTTCGGGTAGACCAGCATAGCAGCACTCGCCAGGCTGTCCTTCACGTCATCGAAAGCTTTCTTCTCTCGATCATCAAGGGTTATCGGGATAGCTGATGCAGCGCGCTTCGTTCTCTTCGACGACTGGGCTAGCGCCTGATCCAACTTGTCCTGTAGCGGTCTCACCACCCTTGCGTAGTCAATGATGCTGTCCCGCATCCAGTTCGTCGAGCAGACAAACTGCTGGAGCTCACCGGCGTTACTTGGGTACGGAACCTCCTTCAACGCCTGAATCCGTTCTGGATCGTGACTGACTCCATCACCTGAGATCCGCTTACCACACCACTTCACTTCTCGCTTGTACACCTGCGACTTGATGGCGCTCAACTTGAACCCAAACGTGTCGGCCAATCCCAACAGTTCGGTCAACTTCTCGAGGTACGTGTCCACATCTTCCGCGTAGAGCAGTAGATCGTCAATCCACACCAATAGATGCTTGTACAGCAACGAAGCAAAACATTGTTCGATCGTCGACTGGAAGTACAACGCAGCATCCGCACATCCTTGTGGCACACGTCTTGGCGTGTAGATCTTCCTGTGTGTCATGTACGACAGGATCTCTTGACTCTCTTCAGACAATGGTAGTTGCCAGTAGCCTTTAATGAAATCGAACAGGCCAAAGCAACGGCACCCCTTGACACGTTTCAACTCCACATGCAGATTCGGCATGACACCCGCAATCGGCACTGTGTGAACGTTGACTGGCTTGTAGTCGTTCGTCTGACGAAACTCACTGTCACTGCCAGGTTTCTTCACCGGTAAAGCTGGACAAGCCCAACGGCTTCTGGGATTTTCGTACACCCAACCGAGCTTCACCAACATCTCGTTGAACTCATCAAGAAAGGCCATGAGTTGTGGCGAATACGTGCGAGCCTTGCACTTATAGGGTTGCACACCCGTCTTCATCTTGAGCGACAACGGCGGCACACGAGCCGGCGGGTCATCTCCAAGAGCCACTCGCCACACATCATACATGTACATGATCGTTCGAAGCCTTTCGACCTTGTCGACCGGAAACCCTTCCTTCACTGCTTCCTTGATCGTACGCTCGACAGCGTCCTTGATCTCCTGATCATGCTTCAGCGCAATCCCTGGATCTTCCTTCGTGTCGTCTTGGTCTGCACCATCATCGCGAAGTGCCAGCAGCTCGAGCTGCCTCTCGACGTCAATTCCGAGCATGGCCAACACATCTCGACCAAGCAGGAACTCGTCGCTATCACCATCGACCACGAGACATTCCACAGGATCGTTGATGTTGACTGGACCTGCTGCCGTACTCAACGACAACCGCAGATACACAATCCTCTTCACATACAGCTCTTTGCCACCCACCAACTCGCACTTGATAGGCTGCATTAGCTCCTTCACACGCAACATTCGCTCGCCCTTCCGCAGTATTTCGAACTGCTTCTGAGAGATGCACGACTTGAAGGCTCCACTGTCGGCGCAATACACTAACTGCAGACGACCGTTCACCGTCACACACCTTTGGGACTCGGGCAGACACACTCTAATCCTTCGCAGACTGGCGTTGCCTCCCTGCGCTGAACTTAGCCTTGTCACCCTTTGTCGCATGCACCGTCCTGTTCAGGTCTGGACAATCCTTCTTGAGGTGGTTGCCACCACACTCCCAGCAGTCTTCGGACGAATTGTCTCTTGACTTGTCCTTACTGCCCTTCGTGAACTTGCTCTTCATGTGTTGCTTGTCTGTCTTGACATGCTTGTCGACTCGGACCTTGCGTTTCTTGCCCTGGCTCACGCGCGTCCTTGCTCGCTTCCGAGCGTAGTCGTCGTCACTCGACTCGTCGCGTCGACGCTTGCCCTGTTGCTGTTCCTCGTACTTCTCCAAGCACTTGAACATCACACCACGCAACAGGTCGATCTTGTCACTACTTCCCTTCTTGAAAGGTATCGCAGCTTTGACCTTCTTCCTGAGTCCTTTCGGCAGGTTGTCGATCAGTATCTTGCACCTCATCTTGGTACCTTCCTCGGAGCTAAACCTTTCGGTCTCAGCATATCCCTTGAGGATGTCTTGATACAGTCGGAAGTAGTTGGTCAGGCGTGCCCCCAGATCTCGTTCGGACATGTCCATGAAGAGCTTCCCACCACCAAACATCTCATCAATGTCTGGCAGCTCACCATTCCGGGGCGTCTTGAGCTTTTCCTTGATCCAGTCCCAAAGGAACTTCTCGGTCAGCGAGCTCTTCTCGACCCCCCACTGAGACTCACACAGAACATCCAGCAGACCCTCGTCGAACGAGTTCCTCACGGTCACCGTTCTCTTCTTGATCTCATCCTGGTTGCCTTGGCATTGCGAGCTCACGACACCTTCATACTCCAGCCGCAAGTCCATCCACCGCGCCAGAGCCATGACCGAGTCGCTTGTTATTTTTGGTGCACCCATCAACTCCAGAGCGTATTGGGGCACCACTCCTTGTCGGGAGGCTGATCTTGTCGTAACGGACAGAGTCCTGCCACTCCCAGACGTCGAAGATTTCTGTGAAACACGCTTGCCCTTGGTCGCCTTCGCCTTGCCCTTACCGGACCTTGGCTTGGCTCCGGCCGCGTGTGACCGGCTTGACTGACTACTGCTACTTGATGCATCGCTAGCTTCATCATCAGAGGTCGCAGCCGTCTTCTTGTATCTTGCCATCTTCACGCTTGACTTCTGTGCCTTGGTTCTCGCAGAACGCTGGACACTAAAGTATACTTTGTAGTAGGTTCAGGAAACCGTACACACTTGGAGAGGGAAGCTGGCGCTTCCTGTAAACCCCTCACTGTATTCAATGCTAATTGCAGAGTGCCCATTATCCTACAGCAGTCCGTGGCTATCATGGAGACCCCCCTAGATAGCACGTCCTCGAGTACCTAAGCTGCCAGCTCGTCCTCAGGCCTAGCACCTGCAGGACCAGGTGTGGGGACGAGTCTTTCATCCTCAGCCCACTACAACGATGTGCTTTGTCCGGAATTCGAGTCTTGAATCGGTTTTCTGAGTTCTACAACGGTTTTCTTCGCGAACGAACGCTCTATAGAGCGGTGGGCCACATCTGGAGACGTAAAACCGCATCGAATACATGCCGAACGCTCTCATGAAGCAATTCGCTATGTAATCAGTCTCTACCGCCTGCCCTCTTCGGACTGTGAGCGGTGAGGCTCTCCTGGGGCCAAGACCCGTCAAATCGCCGAGTATGAGGTACGCTCGTTGGCTCTTTGTCCCCTTGACTGTTAAAAGGTCCTTCTTATGCTAACTAGTCCACCGCTTGCTGACAATGGAGCTCCAGACGCCTATCTTTCTCTGCTAAGATCTCAAGGATGTGGTCATCTCGAACAGCCCAACCAAGTCGGCTCGGTCGTCTTCCCTCTCAGAACCAGAGTCAATCGGTGATGACGTGAGAAAGGTGACGCAGGATCGACGACCAGAAAGCGAATATGATGAGGATCTCGCAGTCCGATCGCGATCTGGAGCGTAAAAGATCACAGGATCAGCTCACGCATGCGTGGATGAGTTGACGAGACCACTCGTAGCTGATGTGCAGCCATTGACTTCCTAAAGTCCATAAGGAGCTTATTTCACGGCAACCAAAGAGGGCACAGGTGAGCAATAGCCTGACCAAACGAAGGCGCAGTCACTTCAAGTGATGACGGCGCCGCGTGGCGCGAAGGTGTTCCGTAATGTAATGTATCGATACCTGCTGCAACATCCTTGTTTCACGCTCCCTCCTGCCTGCGAATCTTCAAGCGCAAGGCACCACTGGCAGGTGAGAGAATAAAATAAAAGGTGGCAGCTTCTCTGATTCGGGCTTTGAGACAGGCGCTTCCAATGATGGTTTTGCACAGGTAAATCATCTTCTACGATCCCTTATTAGGCCGGTTCAAGCGGCAAGCGTATTGAGAAGGATTACGGGAATTGCAGGCATATCAATTAATCCCAGGGTTTGTTGTGGCTAGTTCTATGTGTTCTTCGGTACTACTGTAACTTGCTGTACTGTACTGCACAATGAAACCGGCTGTGGTGTTTCTGTTGACGCAAGGACGCGTGACATTGCAGCGCGCAAATGACTTGCTGCGGTTGGAGGCGCTGGGTTTCACTGTCTCATCGGTCGAAGGCGCCATCGGATAGAAGAGGCGAGTTCTTCTACGCTTCCTGGATCTTGTTTTTCTAACATTCTGTTCAATTGATGGGGGGGGCTAGGCACGTTCTCCGACTTGCCGGATGAAACCTGCGGCCTACTTGTTGAAAGGATTGAGCATCTATCGGATCCTCACCACCGATCTAGCTATTAGACACCATGCAGATAGAGTTAAACACCCCCAGTCGCTTGTACACACCTCGAACTCGTCCTCATCATTTAGAATCCTCGAACAAACGAGCCAGACGCCATGCCTTGTCGGTTCTTTGTGTACGTGGGGGCGTCATCTCTGGGATTCGCTTTTCTCAGTAACTGGAACGAATCCGCCTCATGTGGATGTCTATGAGATATACTGAGAAGAGGAAACGCGAGCGTACACCAATGTTCTTGACACACCACCGAGCGACACGGACAACGTGTCTTTGCCTCAATGATCGTCCAGACTTGGCCCTAGCCCGTGCCCACTTTCCTCCGTTGAAAGGGAGAAGAGGAGGAGGAGGAGCAGAGTGAAGGAGGGGGAAGAAGCGTACTGCTGGTCGTGCAACCAAGCACCTTGAAAGCCGACAGCAGTAGCTTCATTCCGCAAGTGGACGTCTTGAGTACACATCGATTTATCTCTATTCCAAGGCCTTAATGACCACTGCGACTTTACCCAGCTTCGACGCTTTCCTGCAAAGCGCCCGTCGAACACCGGCGTTGCTCCCTGGCACCGGGGTATTCCACCGATCTGTGTCCTGCCCATCGCTCCCTTCGATCATGACGGACAGTCCGGCTTCGCCTTCAAGCTACTACCCTTCATACCAGTGCTACACGCCACCAGGCTCACCGGCTTACGGTCACTTTGTCTCGCTCTCGCCGACATCATCAGTGGAGTCGTTCACCGAGACGTGGCTAAGCTCTGAAGAAGAAGAACGAACTCCACAGAGTTACTTTCAGGAGATGATGTATCGCCCAATTGCCCCTGAATACCTTAAGCCAACGCCAAGAAACGTGCCAGCCAAGCCCAAGCCACGACGTGTCCGCAAGAAGTACCTGAAGGAGCGCCAGCGTTGTGAGATTCTTCGTCGTGTCCGCGCTGGTGAGCGCCAGACCCATCTCGCCAAGGAGTTCGGCGTGTCGCGCGCAGCTGTGTGCTATCTTCTCAAGCACGAAACCGAGATCTTGCGTCGTTCCGCGGCTCGGCATCAGCGTGCGTTGGCCAACTGGCATCCATGGAAGTAGTGTCACTACTTGATGAGTGAGCTAACTTATTTTTTCTGATGTTCAATGGGTCGTAGCTACTAAATGTTCGAATAAAGATCTTTCTTTTATCTCTCTCTCATTGAAGTCTATTGAGTCGTTTTACACGTGCTCTATAGCTGTTTGAACTACACCCTGTCAATTTACCGCTAAAGTTCTACTCCAGTAGTTGCTTTGCCAGCGCGCGTGGTCTCCCGAAAGATACGTTGCCAGTGTTGTTGTGCCTGGTCGATCGGTCGGGTGGAGTGTCGCTGCACTCGTTCAGGTGGTCGCCTCGTGGGTCGCTGCTGCTCTCGCCATTCGGTTGAACTCACTCTGATGATGGTGCCAATGTCGGACGCCTAAACTGTCCGCCAATCGTCGTGCCACCGCATAGAATCCGAGTAGTCTCTTCTTTCTGGGCGGTTTGTATTTGCTCATTTGCTGGTGGACGAGCGAGCTGCTGCCAACCACCTCAAGTGGTGTCCATCCCTTCTTTTGAGCTTCCTTCAGCCCTGCGATCAGGCCTTCGTACATGACTTGATTGTTGGTTGTGCCAGGGAGGCTCATGCTTGTGCTCCATACGATGTCTGCTTCCGTCGCCGTTTCAGTGCTCTTGACCATGACGGTTCCAGCTCTGCTCCGTTTGGATTTCTGGTCGGTGTGGCCGTTGAAGTACAGTATGTACCGTGTCGTTGCTCGATCGGTGGATCTTGGGTCGCGCTCGAGAATGCTCTGGGTCTTCAGCTTCTTAAGGATGTTCCATCCGAGTCTTCTCGTGGCGCGTGTCTGGTATGGGTCGCGCTGTAGGCACTGAGTTTCCGGTCGGATCGCTCCGATGTGGATCGCTGAGGCCTGGTCGTCAGACCACCTGTTGTCTTCGTCGTGCATACCGTTTCTCCATCGCCATAACACGTTCAGGGTGACCAGCACATGCTGTTTCCAGAGGTCCACAATCTTCGTTCGTGCTAGGGTGACTTCTGGTGCGTCGACTGTGCTCGGGTGGAGCTTTTCCCAATCCCACAGTCCAGTAGGATTGGCTAACATGCTTAGGCTGAATACTTCGTGGCAGTACTGACGTGGGTAGCTTCGCTCCCATCCCTTGCCGCTTGGAGTCCAAGCATCTTCCAGCTGTGACCACAGCGCCTTTGCCTTTGGGCAATGCCAGAAGATGTGAGAAACTCTGCCACCGTTGACGTCTTCCTCACAGTGGGGGCAGCCGCGCTTCCGATGTAGGCGATCCCACCCTGATATGCGACCACCCTTGAGCCTCTGCATGAGTAGCTTCTGTCCCTCTGTAGCGTGTCTCAACCTCATGATCGTGGTCCACTCTAGTTCGGCCAGTGCGTTGCCGACCGTGTCGTCTTCCGCGCGTAACCGTTCCGTTCTTGAAGCTGCTTCCCGTTCCGCTCGCTCCGTCGTGCTGCGATAGATCTTCTGTTTGAGGGTGGGTCTCCGCTCCATCAAGGGCTGGTTCCAGATCGGTACAAACGCATCCAACAATGGATGGAGCTCGAAGGTCGCCCTCCTGTCGTCCAAGTGCATCCGCGCCAGCTTCTGTGCCTCGATTCGTGTCGTCACTTGTCCAAGTTGTGTGCTTTTGCCATTCAGAGTGACCACTTCGAGTATGAATCCGTCATCTGCCTCCTCGAGTCTCCAGGTGTCATGGCTGGGCGAGTGTAGACAGAGGTCCTCTGGTTCCTCACGTGCGTAGAATAAGGCCGGGTAGTTGTAGACTAGGATCTCGCAGAGACGCCGAAATTCTCGGACGAGTACCGGTGACATGGGGTAGTCGTGTCGGCGTGCCTTGAATCGGAGAGTGTAGTTCCTGTGCCATGTCACGTCTAGAACGTCTTGTATGCGGTCATGCGCCTGAAGCAAGTTCGGGAAATCAGACTTCTCAATCTGTCGGCTGCTTCCGCTCTTCTTGTCCACAGTCGCCAGTACACCATCGCCGAGGACGCGCGCAATCATGAGGCCACCCTTGTTGAATGATCCGTGTCCCGCATTTTGTTCGTTCAAAAGTGCGAACAGCAGGGCTTGATCTTCGCTGAAGTCTGCGTGATACCATCCGTCGTTCCACCATCTCCTGTCTGTGCGCGTCGTCACCGGCTTGGCGCACAGTGTTGCCTGGATTCTGTTCTCTTCGTCTCCGCGGGGCTGGGCTGTGATGCTGCGCAACGTCGATACACCAGTGGTTGCAAAATTCTTGCTGTTGAGCCTTGGAGCGGTTGCTAGATCTCGCGTGATCGATACCACGTTTGTTGCTGAGCCTCCTGCCGGCGTGCCGTTCAGCAGCGCGGTCCCGATCGCTCCTCTGATGCCAGAGATCGGCCGAGCCCACCGCAGAACCATCTTTGCGCTGGTGAGTAAGCATTCCTCGTGAACCAGGGGTAGGCCGAGACCTCCGGCCGCGCCAGGGAGTGCCGCTGTCTGTCTGCTCATCCATGGTTTGCCTGTTCGTGCATCTGCCGTTAGTGATCCTTGCCACACATAATTGCTGATGAACCGCTGTATCTGTGTGATGATGCCTGCCGTTGGGCACTGGTGTCGAGCGACGAACAGGACCTTCGGCAATACTACCGCTTTCACGATCTTGGCTCGCTGCCGGATGTTTGTTGTCTTCATTTCCGCTAGGTGAAGCCTGGATCGTATTTGCTGCAACGTGAGTGTCCACACATGGTCTTTGTCCACTCGACTCGCCACTTGCATCCCCAGATACCGCACGTGCTGTCCTGCCTTAATCGGCTGAATCTTCATGTCGTTGTGAGGTCCCCGTGGGCCGACGCTGTCGAGGCAGACCGCGACACATTTCCCCATGTTGATGCGTAGGCCAGAGGCATCCCCAGATTCCTCCAGAATCTCGAGCACCGGCTTCTATTCATGAGGACCTTGGATATACGCAGTTGTGTCGTCCGCAAACCCAGCGCTCTTGATCCGCTGACCCGCGTTGATCTCAATTCCGCTTAAGTCGGTGCTTCGTGAGAAGATCTCGTGCAGCGTATCGACAGCTAGAATGAACAGAACTGGCGCAAGCGGGCATCCCTGACGAATACCGTTGGTCACCGGATGGTCCGTCGACAGCTCGCCGTCAACAAGATATGCTGCCGTAGTGTTTCGGTGCATCTGACGGACTGTTGTCACGAATTGGTCAGGAAAGCCGAGTCTGGTGAGAACCGCGTAAAGAAACTCCCTGTCGAGTGTGTCGTAAGCTTTCGCAAAGTCCAGGAGCAGCGCCACTGAATCTCTCGGCACTTTTCCTTGGGTTACAAGACGCTGGACTGCCGTCCAGACGTCTATCGCGTCGTGCACTTGTCGGTCCGGTACGAATCCAAACTGCAGTGGGCTGACCAAGTTCGCAAGCAGTGGTCGCACTCTGTTCAAGAGTAGTCTGCTGTAGATCTTGTAGTCGGTGTTCAGTAGAGCAATCGGTCTGAAGTCTAGTCCGCTTTTGGGGTTCGTCGTCTTGGGCAGGCAGCAGATGATGGCTTGCTGGAAACTGTCCGGGACGATTCCGCGCTCGAACCATTTGCTGTACACCTCGGCCAGGATTGGAGCAAGCATTTCCTTGTGCTCTCTGTACCAATCGTTCGGCAATCCGTCGGGTCCACTGGACTTGCCCCGTGGGCAACTGCGAATGGCTGCTGAGACTTCGCTTGGAAGGAATGCCCCCAAGAGCTTTCCCATTCCGGGCCGTGGTGCCACGCTGCCTAGCTTCTTGAAGAACTCGTCAAGGACTCGCTTATCCACCGGCGTTTGCCGCGTGATGTGCTTCCAATCGGCCGCCATCTGCTCCGGTGCGCTGAGGCTGCTTGACGGATCTCGTGGTACGGCGACCTGTCGTCTTCTCTGAAATTTGGTCGAGATGCGCTTAAAGAAGGCAGACGTCGCCGCAGCCGAGTTGCCTCGGTAAGCTCCGAACCTCCTGTTCCTGCCTTGCTTCCCCTTTTGTACATTGAGCTGGGTTAACTGCTCGCGCAGGTGCGTCGCTCGAGCCGCCCTGTCAAGCGTCATCTGCTCCATGGCATGGGTTATACCTTCGACTGTGGCTGGGATTTCCGCCGCCGGCTCGTTCGCCCGTCTCCGCACATTTCGTAGCTCCTTCTCGGTTCTCCGTCGTCTCAGCCCGCGTTGATGCCGCTGAAGGATCATGCAGTCGCGTTTCGCCCGCAGGCACTGGCTCCGCAAACGGGTCTTCCACTTGTCCCATTCCTCCGCCAGCTATATTTCTTTTATCATCTTTTAAACTTGCCGAGCACGCGCAGCCATTCCGAATGCAAACCTCATTTCGTACTTAGTAGAACTATGATGTCTCTTCATGATCGTATCACAAGTCGCAGATGCTCTCATCCGTCCACCATGTTGACTTATCGAACGACTGAGGGTCTTCCTGGATTTCGCACAGATCCAATAAAATCTGGTCCACAAGAGTCTCATCGTTGAACATGGATGTGGCCATCGACAGTTCATGGTCCAGCATTAGCGATTCCACGCTAGTGAGTGGATGCGGTGGGAGAGCCATGACGCAATCCGGGCTACTCGGGAGCCTCTGATTCTTGGACAGACACGCATTAATCTTGAGTTCGTTGCGTTTTCTCGCTCGACGAGTCAGACGTTGGAGTTGAGGCTTGATCTTCGTGTGCCATCGATTCTTGATCGCATTGTCAGGTCGTCCGGCCAGCACCTTGGAGATCTTGGCCCACGCGTTTCCATGCACGGCTTGCATCTTGATGAGCACCAAGTCTTCTTCTTCTGACCACGGATCTCGTCGAATTAGTGGATTCAGTTGGTTATGCCATCGCTCTCGGCACTGCTTCCCTGTTCGGTTCGGCAGCTTGGACGCGACCTGCTCCCACTGGCTCGGACCGTGATGCTCAACGAAATCCAGCACACACTCGTCTTCCATCCTCATCCAGTGCCGCTTGGCTGTCGAGCTCTTGATAAGAGGTTGCTGTGATGCGCAAGCCATGGTGAAGTGGTGGTCTTCTGAGTACGATATCTGGTTGTGGAATGACCGCGACGAAGGCGGTCTTGTCCAGCGCGATCCATGCGTCGTATCTGTGCAGCAACTCCGCCGATCGACTATGTGGCTGATGAGCAAGGCTTTAATCTCCGATGAAACAATATCGGCTATGTTGGGTCCCAGTAGTGGCCCTGTTCTCATAATTTGTGTGGGAATGTAATCCAGTCGACTATGAAACCGTTGCTCCACCAAATAAAGAGAGACGGCGTGGTACGAATCTACGCGACGGGAGATTGCGTCAGTAGTGGACAGGGAGTGTGCATTTCCCAGCGTACTGCGCGTTTCTCATTGCCCACTCATTGTTTTGGTGGTTCCCCTCTCGTGACCAACACTCTGCTCCGAGAAAGGCAGCTTGGATCATCATTCTCAATTTGGTATCAATATCGGCCAATAGTAGCATCCCTTTCGATTAGTTTTATCCAACCAACACTCCGATGTACACACTGTTACAATTTCCTCCGTCGTTCAAGTCCACACGTGCGGGTCTTGATGTAATTACACAAAGCGAGCCCGATCGTGCTGGACCGTATAGTCATTGCCAA
Organism: Pythium oligandrum; assembly: GCA_020085045.1. Taxonomy (NCBI): domain Eukaryota; phylum Oomycota; class Peronosporomycetes; order Pythiales; family Pythiaceae; genus Pythium; species Pythium oligandrum. Next base: position 64,468 of record JAHRIK010000044.1, read on the forward strand.
GGCATGGACAGATCGGCACGATGCCCGTTGGATTCAGGTTGACCTGTGAACCGAAGTAGCACGACTTGATGTGGCCAAAGTTGACGGTCTCCTTGATGCCAGGGAGCTGGTAGATATCACAAACGTACTGCAAGACACGCAATTAGATCAAGAGCAACACAGGCAGCAAGGAGGTCCGAAAACACTTACGTTGAAGATGTTGTGGTAGTCACGGATGAGCTTCTTGTTGAGCTTGTAGAGTGGCGCGTAAGCCACGTCGAAGCGAATGAGAGCCACGAAAAGGCGAAGATCCGCTTCGGTGATGAAGTTGCCAACCAAGTAGCGCTGCACCGACAAGATCTCTTCCAAACGATCAAGGGCCGTGTACAGCTTCTCGGCAGCACACGCGTAAGCCTCTTGCGTAGGCGCGAAGCCGGCCTTGTACACACCAACGATAATGGCGTCGCCGACCCACTCGTTCACCTCGTCGATGGCTTTCCGCGCAAACTCGGGGTACAAGTCGATGTTGGTCGGGTGGACACCTTCGAACGCAGTGTTGAACATGCGCATCATATCAGCCGACTCGGTCGAGACGATCGTGTCGTTCTTCTTGTCCCAGAGAAGTGGGACGGAGTAACGCACGGGTTCTTTCGTCACACGCTCGTAGAGATCACGCACATACGTGGCGTTGTGGATGGGATCCGGCGAGCAGCCCTCGGACGAGTACTGGCCCTTTCCCGTTGGTCCAGCCAAGAACGGCGTCACCTGCGGGTCCACGAAGACCCAACCGGTGTGCTTGTCGTTCGGGTCGTTCGGGCGCGTGCGCTGCATGACAGGATGCGTGACGGTTACGTCGACATAGTCTTGGAGACCCTTGAGGTTGATCGCAGCGAGTACACGGCAGGCAAACGGACACGCCAGCGACACGTAGAGGTGGTAGCGGCCCTTTTCCGGCAGGAACTCGGCGTTGGGCGTGTTCTCAATGAATCGGCGGAGCGAAGCCATCGTGGTTTGAGCTTGAAAGGCGGGTACACGGTCGTGTGGTCGTGGTGAAAGACAAGTAGTCACGACGTCAAGTGAGCTGAGTGGATGAGCTGAAGAACCGCAATGAAGGTCACGAAGGCGAGCGGGTCAGATCGGCAGCTCAAGTCGGATTAGGTCACACCACCAAGTGATTAGTAAACGTGTACCACGGAATGGGTACACAGGAACCAAAAACCTTGGTGGGTCAACGAAGGCAGAGAAGTCACACTTTACGGTAGGTTGTAGGGACGTGATTACCACGCGTGACGCTCTCGCAGCGCAAGAAGCCACGACGGTCACGTTGGATTCGCACCAGCTGATGGCCCCAATGCCTGCTAGCTAGCGAGCTGAATATGCTCGACTTCAATAGCAGTCGCGTTATACACTCGTGTTGAGTAATCAGCGTGATGTCACCAACAGCACGCGCTCTGATTGGTGTGAATTTCGCCAGCATATTCACTGCGCAGTTTTTGCAGCAGGCGGGCGCTCGGAATATGCTACAAGACACACGCAAAGTCTTGCTGGGACCTGGCTTGTTGAGGTGTTTTGATCTCCACGAGAGCCCAAAGAACCACAAAAGCTCTCGCCCATTTCCCAACTTGAAGGTTTAGACCGTGATTACGCACAACTCAGCCGCTGGATTGCGCACAACGCGTGGTTTTCAAAACTAGGTGAGCCCAACACCGGTCTAACTATTTTCTTCCAATCAGATCGCGCTTTCTGAAGAATTCCTCCAATCGTCGCAAAGATCCTTCATTCCGTGGAACTCGTAAGAGAATGCTGGCGCCTTCACGCGTGTTCCGCTCGTCCTCACTTCGCCTTCTGCCACGTCAAGCCACTGCACCATGACTTCGCTCGCCAACTTCATCCAGAACAAGCCGGACGCCGAGTTCCCTGCTGAAAAGGGCCGCTACCACCTGTATGTGGCGCTCCCATGCCCATACGCTTGCCGCGCGATCATGGCCATCAACCTCAAGGGCCTTCAGGACTTCATTGACGTGACAGTGACGCATCCAACGATGCTCCGCACGCGTCCAGACGATGAGAACGACACGCACAAGGGCTGGGCGTTCTTTGACCCAAAGACGACGCCGTTCGCGACTGGACCAAACGGTGAACAGCTCTCGACGGAAGGTTGCACGCCTGACCCAATCCACGGCGCCAAGTACGTCCGTGACTTGTACGAGCGTGTGACCAAGGACCCAAAGGTGCGCTTCTCGGTACCTCTCCTCTGGGACAAGAAGAAGGACACGATCGTCTCGACCGAGTCAGCGGACATGGTCCGCATGTTCAACGAGGCGTTCGAGGACCTGAACCCTTCGAACATTGACTTGTACCCAGCGGACAAGCGCAAGGAGATCGACGAACTCAACGACTGGCTCAACGACTCTTTTTTCAGTGTCATCTTCAAGGCGGCGTTCGCGCCTAACGACGAAGCTCGTGAGGCTGCGATCAAGGACTTGTACGCTGGGCTCGACCGCGTCGAGGACATCCTCTCCAAGAAGCGCTACATCGCTGGCAACACGTTCACGGAAACCGACATCCGCTTGTTCGTCGTCTTGATCCGCTTTGACTTCTCGTTCGCCAAGTTCTTCAAGTTCCCAAAGCTCATTGAAGAGTACCCAAACACCTTGAACGTAAGTGGACTACGTGCTCGCTTCACGAATTTTATTATGCTGACTGACATTGTGTGTTCTTGATCCGACAGTACCTTCGCGACGTCTACCAGCTCCCAGGCATCAAGGAGACCGTCGACTGGGAACACCTCAAGTTGAATGCCGTTGGCTCGCAGTTCAACCGCGACAACGTCGTGCTGGAGAACCCAACTGTCGACTACTCGGCTCCACACGACCGCGCGCGCTTTCAGTAAACCGATCTGGGCACGAGGCCGCCCTCATTTGTGATGCAATCCTGTGAGTTAAGTTGTAGATCAATACGAAATTGGTCATGTCTTCTTGGAACAAACAAAACGTCTTCTCTTGCAATGGTAATACTAAGCCTCTGCGACTAGCTTTGGCCTCACTGGTGTGCATGTGCTCACTAGAACAATACTTTACAACGCTCGTTCTCGACATGAAGTCCTGATCCTGCTCCAAATGACAAAAAGCGGAAGATCATGCATTACTCGAGGCTGTAGATCGTGAGAATGCCATTTGAAAACTAGATTTTCTAAACTTAGATATCAGACAATTTGGTCGCTAAATCCTAGAATCAGAATCTTTTGAAGTTCTGGTTCGACCAAATTATTTGGTACTCGTGGACAGCACTATCGTCACCCTCCAACACTGTCGGAGACTCTGGCATAATATTTCAGATACGCTGAGCGGGGAAGAAGTCAGGGCCCGTCCCGACTCAGCGCGTCTGCGACAAGTACCCTGTGGGCACTGTAACTTACGACGTAACTTTCGGAGCAGTGGTGCACAGAATTTAGCACAGTAGAACATGAGTGATGGTTTTTCAGATTAAAAAAAAGCCGCCACAACTTGAAGCTGAACAACCCCCTCTGTGTACTCAATGTCAATGAATGACATTGAGTACACAGAGGGGTGGTTTCACTCCATGGATTTAATAACTAGCCTTTTGATGCTATCGTGTTATGGCATTTCATGTTGACTTTTCTACTTCCTCTTTTTTTAGTCCTCCTTAATGATCTACAGCGTTTATTTCTTTCTATCTGCCTTCTTTGTCACTTTCATGTCGTTCTGTTCTTGCTCTTCCTCAGTCTGGACGACCCCTATAAATAAAAAGGTAAATGATTCTAAAATCATGTTGCATGTGCGGTAGCTCGAGTATTCAAGGCTGCTTATGGACAAGCAGTGCTCCACTCTATCGAGGAATAGATCAAAACGAAGGAAGACTAAAAATCACGACTTGAATCGATTGCGGCTGTGGCAGCGGTGGATTGGTTCGAAATAGAGATTTATGTGATTATATATATTAAATTTTGCGCACCAGGGACAATCTAGTCAGTTTGCCCGAGTGGTCTAAGGGGCTACGTTCAGGTCGTAGTGTATTCGTACTCGTGGGTTCAAATCCCACAGCTGACATTATCCTCTTTTCTTCCACACCGCCCAAATTAAAGCAACATGCTCTCTTAAAACTTTTTGGATGGATGCTGTATAGGTCCATATTCTCCTTATCGCACACAGCGGTGACTCACTAGCTGGTAAAAAAAAGTTTGATTTCTATCCCCCGCGTCCTAAGCCAAGTCTACAGATAGCGCCAAGCTGATCCTACAGCCGCAAGTGTAATGGGCCACAGCCCATACATGATTGGCTATAAATCAAGACTCGAAGAGAAGAACGGATTGGTTGATAATACGGACAATATCAACCAATAAAGAAGACAAACCAAAGTTCAAGGGCATGAGAGGAAGGAAGCTCATGCCTTTGGTTCAAGGAAGAAACACAAGAGAACAAGTTACGGGGATTCAAGTTGGAGGTTTTACATGTTGTATATAGGTTTTACGGGAATAAACCCCAGGTTTATTCGTAGGTTTAGCAACGAGTGGCTGCGAGGCCACTTCGTCAGTCAGTTGAGACTTTCCATGACTTCATTTTAATTCAGTTGCAATTTTGCCTTCTAGTCATCAAGTCTCGCTTCCTCAAGCTCTACAGTGTACGCCGTGTATTTGGGAATCTAGTCCCATTACAGCAAGACACGAAACATTACACGTCGGGAAAAAAAGTGTCCGAGACATCAAGTCACGCTTTGCACACACACTCAACACACAAAATCAAATAGATTCACCAACAATTCGCATCAAAATACCGACCACACAAGTCGCAACACACAACAATCGATGCGACAGAAAACACGGCCGCAATAACTAAACACTCGGTCGAAAAAAAAAAAGCTCCAAACAAAAATATTCCTGACATCGAACCACCGTGGTGAAGGAGACAACTGATCAAGCAATGACAGGGACTTTGTCGGTTTGGGAGCCGGCCTCTTTGACCAGTCTTGACTGTGACGACCGTTTCTTTTATACAAGATCAAATCAAGTATAAGGTATTTCTGCCAAAGCCTACGAGTAGGATCCTGTTGCTACCTGTAGACTTTGGACGTGGTGGATGGAATAAGCTTTTTTTCCTGATCAACTAGTGACCCATTCCTGTGTGCAGGTTTGGAGAGAGGAAGGTCAGCTCAGTGAAGAAAAAGAGGAAATGTCAGCTGTGGGATTTGAACCCACGAGTACGAATACACTACGACCTGAACGTAGCCCCTTAGACCACTCGGGCAAACTGACTCAGTGCTACCTGGCTCTCAACATTTAATATATAACCTTACATAAATCTATATTTCGAAACGATTCATAGCTGCCACAGCCACAATCGATTTAAGTCGTGGTTTTAGCACATACACAACAAAAATAGGCATGATTTTAGAATCATTTACCGTTTATAATGAGAGTAGTAGTCGAGACAGAACAAGAACAAGAATAATCAAATGAACACACACACAAAAATGAAT